>JAYJMB010029347.1:0-37122 GCA_036873735.1 Pouteria campechiana | reverse complement strand
CATTCTCAACCTCATCATCATGTTTATATTAATAATCTACTCAATTTCATAACTTTTTTATAATAATTTTCTCAAAATTCTAATTATACAACCTATCGACCCAACAAAAATTACCAAAACTTTACAATAGCAAAAATTTGCATTTGAAAAATTTTTTAGGGCCTTACACTCTCTCACATATCCCTTCATGATTTACAATGGTGGTGATGTATATCTATTCCACATGTTCATTGAAAAATGTGGGCTCAAACTCTGCCCTCTGTCTCTTCGATAGGCCAAAAGGTGTTGGTCTTCATGGAGGCATACTGACAAACCATGAAAACAAAGACCACTTGAAGCTCAATATGATAAATAATCAAAATATAGCAAATCCCAAATCACACCAAAGAACTTCGCCACTCCACTAGAACCATACAGGCAATTGAGTATACTCAAGTCTCATCTCAATGCAACTTTCTCCATAAGTGTTACAACAAACACCTAGCAAGCATCTCATTCACACAATTCTAAGGCATCTTTCAAGCATGATAACATTCTCATAAACATATCATGAAGCATTACGCATGGAAATTCATCAACGTAGAAGCCAAACATTCCGTTAAACACTAGGAGCGCAATTGGAAATTCACCCCACAAGCCATATCCATAGATTCAAAACCAAGCTTATGCACAAGCACAATGAGTTCAAAATGAAGCTTCATAGATCATACTCCAAACACTTTCAAGATATGGATAAATTCACTTCACAATCCCATAAACTTCATACCACTCTAAGCATATATATCCACACACATCATAGCACAATTTCCACTTTGAAAATCAACGTAATGTTTTCTCAAACATTTCATCAAAAACCTAACAAGCAATTTGAAAAACCAATCTTATCATCACAAAATTCCATCTTATTTTCTTGAAAATCATAATAAAAAAATTAAGAAAGGATCAATGAGGTATCAAAGAATGAATTTTGCCATTAAAATCAACACACCCATCTCTCAAGCACTTTATCAAACACCTCATGTGCAACATAAAAACCCACCTTTTCATCACATAAACCCATCTTCTTCCTTTGGAAATAACAAAAGATGATTAAAAAGAATGCATTGAAGCAAAAATGAATGGATTTCACCTTGGTTTGTACAAGCCTCTTTTAGAACTTAACATGGGAAGAAGACTTGTAGAAGAAGAGGTTGAGTAGAGATTTGGAAATGAGAGAGATGGATCGGGATTTATGTGTTTGGGAGATTTATGGAGTAATATAGGTGAAGAAATTAGAGGGAATTGATGTGGTAAAGAAAGGGTTAAAGTGTGGAGAAGAAAGGGGGAAAGAAAGAATTTTGGGTTTGGAGAGAGGAAGGGAGAGAGGGTACAAGTGGGAGGAAGGGTTAAGGGGGCGTCGGGCAACAGCAACACCGCCCGTTGCCCCTTTGCACTAATATTTTTTTTTAACTTACCTCTACACCGATGGCACTAGATGGGCACTGGCAATGCTGTTTGCTATCTACATTGGCTTCCCCTCTCTTCTTGTACCTTGTGATGAATTGTGGCTTTGAAACTTCATGTGCATTGCTTCCCTTTGTTAAGATCTTGATGAATTATTTTGATTTTGTGCACAACTCTATCACTTGCATCATGTGATCCTTACTTTAAATCTTCACTAGTTTTGCATCAAATTCCCTTGCTTCAATGTTTTCAACTTGTTAGTGATACAGAAGAGTAGATTATTCAAGGCAAATAAAAAAAATTCAAAATATAACTTAAGCAAACTACCCTAGTGCTAACCTATTAGCTAAATCAAAAAAGGTTAACTTTTCCTAATGACTCAAATTAATTAAAAGAAAAATAAAAACTCAAGAGCTTGGGTTGTCTCCCAAGAAGCGCCTTATTTAAAGTCTTAGCCTAACTATGACCTTTCATCTTTGAATTGAAATTTGGCCTTTCTAGGATCCAATTCTTTGAAACTTGGTAGTGGCTTGGAAAATTTCAATGCTCCCAAAACATTGTTGAGTTATGCAATATCTTCTAATTCATCTCCTTCAACTTGTGTTGCTTCAACTGTGTTTAGGGGCTCTCTTAAAAACTCCATAATCATTCCATCCACTACATTTATCTTGGGGCAATTCTTGTTCTCATTATACAGCTCCATCTCCTTGAAAAAATCAAACTTCACAGTATGATCTTTGAGTTGCTTGAGCATGTCCTCCTCCATACCTTTAAAAGAAGAAGAAATAATCATTGGAAACCATAAATCAATTCCTATAGATGCGTACCTTAAAGAATGAGGCAATTGCCCCAGTTCAGTTTTTCTTCGACCTCCTCCTTTTCCGAGCCTTCATTAGAATTTTCAATCATCTCGCCAGCTTTTTCTTATGGGAAAACATCTAAAGCCAAAATTTGCTCATTGCCATGGCAAGGTTTTTTAACAACTTTATTCTACAGCATATGCCCAGGAAATAGGATAGATGGATCATAAGATGGTGGTGGCTTGTAGTTGAGTGGAGGATTAAGAATTGGGAACACAGCTCTCCTAGAAGTCACCTCCTTCTCATCATTTGAAAAAATATTAGAATCATTAATCACATCACTAAATTTATCATCTATTACCTTACCACCTCCAACTATTGTGATTGCTTTCACTTGCTTGGGTTGACTTGATAGCTTTCTATATGTGTCACTTTGCACAGCCTCTATAATTCACTCCAATTGAATTTTCATGTTTTTCATGGTTTTCTCTATGTTATCAAAACTTGATTCAGTATTTTGGAACCCTATTTCAGCATTCTGGGATGAAGTTTGCGTTGCTTGGATAAAACTTTGCAATGTTTCTTCTAGAGTAGGCTTCTTTGGTTGAAAACAAGTCCCAACTTGAATCTGATTATGATCAATGACCCATGAAAAATTAGAATGACTACTCCAATCATGATATGGATCATCATGGTGTGGTTGGTTGTAGAAATTCTTCACATTGGCTTGTCGTGAGAATTCTGCAAAACTCAAGGGCCACATCCTCTCCATCTGCTTGGCAAGCTCTGACTTAAGACCTTCGAAGTGTTCTCCCTCTAATTCTTATTTATTACATTCACAGCTTAGTAAAAACAAAAGAGAGAAGAAGTCAAAAACTTGATATACAATTAGATATAAAAGGAAAAAGAAAACTTGTAACTAACCTAATTAAATCAATTTGGAACCATTGCCCAACAACGGCACCAAAAACTTGATGGTTTAAATTATAATACCTTGCAAACGACTGTATAGCAGTACAGTGTGCATGAGTAAGGTTTGATCCCACAGAGAATGGCAAACTGATTTAATTAAATTAAGTTATTATCTAAAACTAACTTTAAAAAGATGGATTGTTGATTTGAACTAATAAGAATAATAAACTAAAGAGACAATCAGAAATCTAGAACCATAGAATGATATGGGATAAATCTCAAGTGACAAAGGTCTAAGGTTCAGATTTCACCATTTAATGACTCCTCTTACTGTTTGGATATTGGATTCAATCCTTGCTTAGGTTCATTCTTTCTATGATATGATTATTACCGTTTGGTGTGTAGGTTTAAATTAAGTGCTTCCACTTATTCCAATTACTTATGGTGTGTAGTATAATTAAGGTGAAAACCCATTATAATCAAGAACTATGAACCAAGTGGAATGGTTGTGTGTTAGGTGTGCACCTTAACCTTCTACTCTTCTCATTCAAGGAAGCTCATGGTTATACGTTAATGTGTGCCTTAACTATGCATAAACAATCAATAAGATTTATGAAATTGGTGATCAAGCAATCACACAAATCAAAAGATTGAAATAAAACCCAAGAATAAAAACACAGACTTGCATTAAATAATCAATAATTCAAATAATAAGGTTTATTACAAAGGGCTACATCTTCACCCTAGAAAGAAGGAATTAATTCATGAAGAAAATAAAAGATACTCCCTTTATGAAGAACATCATACTGTAATTAGCCTTCTAGAATCCTTTTGCTCCTCTTGAAATCCTCTGAATAGCCACCCAAAAAAACTCTAGACTCTCACTAAAGGACTCCCAAAATCACTAAAAATAAGGCTTAAAAATTTAACTTTTCCACACAATAGAATAATATTAAAAAATAATTAATCTGTGATTTGATCATCCACTGGTGCTAGCGGTGCCAACATGCTAATTATCTTGCCTACTTGTTGCTTCAACTCCGCTCCTTTGCTGCTTCATTTGCCTTCTGTCACTGCTTTGTTGCTCCATATTTGCTTGCTTTCTCTCCTTGTCTCTACTCTTCAAATAACCTAAACACACAATAAAAACATGTGAAATTGGCATCAAACTAAAAGATTGCATGGAATTAAGCCTAAAAATATAAAATATAAGTAACTAAAATTCACTCATCACTAAATTTAAAGAATATGAACTAAAAATGAAAATTCCTAACCCCAAACATAAATAAAATATTATCCTCAATGTTAAAGAAAAAATTTCAAAGTGGGTTAAAGAAATTTCCTTATGGGGACATCTTCTCTTTTGATGGTGGATAAGGGTTGATTTTGATGGTGAGAAGAAAATTCTGATGGCCTCAAGAGGCATTAGCTGTGATCAAGAAAATAAAAAGGAACCTAAACAAAAAGAGAAAATTAAACAAAACCAAAAAGAACTAAAAATCATACGAGAGAAGGGATGAGAACTAGTTTAAATTTCTAGTCTTTAGCTTGATTGTCTCCTTCGTTACTCAACTTCTCTATGGTAGTTTTGGCTTTTCAGTCCTCGGGCTCTTCAAGTCTTGGTATCAAGTTGTAGAACATTTTGTTGGGGATTTTCCTAAATGCAAGTGCACATGTTGTGAATAAGTAATAAAATAGATGTAAGATATCGTTCCCACGAAGACTAATTTTACCAACTGCCAAATAACTTTAACTCTAAGCTTTGTTTGAATAATCAAATAATGGTAAGAAAAAAGAAAATAAAATGTAAACTAATAGAACTTTGTCAGGGACATAGATCTATGCAAGTAGAGAATCAATGTTTGAGACATATAAGGGTTTTGAGTTCACTAGATTAATCTTATTCAATCTCCATGCAATTTAATCAATTAATGTTTACTCCTATCTTCATAACAAAGTTTACTTTTTTAATTGTTATTCTTTATCAAGTCATAATAATCTATCTTAGTTAGTAAATTTCCTACATCTTTAAGAAAATTCTAAACTAACCAAGGTGCATTAAGAGCAAGAAATTCATATTATTACATAACTCTCATGGATATCTCTATCATCATCACAATCTTATGATTTTCTATCATGCTCTAATTCAATTATCACTTCTCAACCTCAAAATGAATCACAAATTATGAAGAAACGGTGTACACGCTTTCTCAAGCATTAAACTTAGATTAAACACTCAAAATAGACAATGAATAAACATGGAATTGAATTAAAATGAGCAAAATTAAATATTCAGAATTTAGCTACATAATTCCCCAAGAACAAATTATTTTGCACATAATGTAATTAAAATAAAACATAAAATTTTGAGTCTAAGAGTTTGGTTTTGATGATTAAGAAAACATATTTATGAGTTGAATTATACTAATGATATTTTTGCTAAGATTTTGTAATTTAGAGGAAGTTTCAGAGGAAGAAAATGTTTGTTCCTGTAAGTTGGCTTAACCCAAGAGGGGAGGGGTGAATTGGGTTTATAAAAATTTCTTGCTCAACCCCAATATGATTATTTTCTCTCTTTTCATGCTTATATGTTGTGCAATATGAAATAAATAATAAAATAATAAAATAATAAAATGCAAGGAGAGTAAAGCAATCACAATCAGCACACATAAATAACATGAATTTTATAGTGGGGAACCCCATCCCTACATCCACTCTTTTAAGAGCACATACTCATTATGCATTGGGTTCCACTAAACCCCGTACAATGGAAATACAATAGTATCATCAACACTCTTCTGGATTCCAACTCTAAGGGGCATAAACTAGTGTCCCCAACACTCTTCTAGATTCTAGCTCTAGTGGCCATAAACTAATGTCCCCAACACTCTTCTAGATTGTAGCTCTAAGGGGCATAACACTAGTTTCATGAGCTAACCAGAAACTCTAACTTTGTAGGTATTTTATGTACATCAATATGCCTCTAACTAGGCTGATAAGTATACACATTTAAAGCACAAATACAAGTGATAGAATAATAAGCACATTATAGTGATTTTAAACTCCATTGATGTAGTGTTGATGTGGCGTTGAAGCTCTCTAATCTTTGTAGCACTTGGAGTGAAAACACTTGGGAGACTTGAATGGGTTTCTTGTTGGTTGATTCGCTTTTGTCATTTAGAACCTTCAATTTGCTTCATGATCTTTGGGAGGACTCGATATTTGAGTAACTCTTTGTAGCACACAAGATCTCCCTTGGTTATATGGAAGAAGTAGGCCTTGAATAGATACAAAAAAATAAAGCTCTTGGATGATATTTGAAGTTTAAAGCTCTTAACCTAGGGATGTAAGGATTTGTGGAAGGTTTCAAGCTCAATCCCCTTGCTTCTTCTTGTTCAAATCATCCCTTAGCTTCCCCTTAAATAGATCTTGAAAAATATGATCAGTGGGAGGAGTAGAAAGAAATTTCAAAGCCTGCAACATTTGGATTTTCCAACATTGGAAGTTAGCAAGCGCAAATGGCAGGTGGCAGTGTCAAGTGACTGTGCACCAAGCGATATAGCAGGCAACTGCCCCAAGCGACTGTGGTCAAATTTCTGCAAATACTCTCGCACCCATCTTGCTGTCTACTCAAAGACGATATGACAGGTGGTTGTGCCAAGAGACTGCCCATTGGCAATACTGGCAAGCGGCTGTGATTTGGCAAGTGGTATCTTCAGAAAAGTATTTTGTCTGTAAATGGCCAGCAGTATCCGTGAGTGCCTGCAACAAGTGACTGTCATCCTGCACTCAACCTTTTTATACATCACCATTTGTGAAACTTGGAAATTAGTCATTATAAATCAAAACACTTTTACCCATATAGTTTTCATGAACTTTCAAACATGGATAAAAATCTAAATTAAGCATTGAACAAGAATAGATGTAATCAAGTGTGTGTATGAAGCATGCTTATTCGGATGTGTTTATCCATGATGCTTTTCTCAAGTTGTAAGACATGGATAAAAACATAAAGCATGTTTATCAGGGTGTGTTCATCCATCCTCTCAAGCTCACATGTTATATTAAGTAAAGGCTTAGGATGATAACTACATGCTTATGTTTAAACAAAGGTACATCATATGATAAGCAAGATTAATTTACTACGGATCAGAATGATTTTTATGAAGCACAATTATCATAATGTGTTTATACACATGATTTTCTCAAGTTATAGAGCATGGATAAATGCTTCAGTCACATGTTATATTTTTAATTAATGATTCCTTGAGGCACTTGATAAATTTATGATTCAACACATCATTAACCTTTTTAATGCGCTATGAATCTTAATGAATCCTTTATTATTGTAAATAATATGCTTACATACAAGATATAGCAATAGTTATTATCATGCTAAGTATATTTTTGTTCATTTCGGGCTTCCTAGACTAAAATTATCATTAGCATAAATCAAGTTAAGCACATGTTATCATCAAAATCATATACAATAAACCTAACAATCTCCTCATTTTTTATTATGACAAAAATTGAAGACTTGGGATATTTAATGAATGGGATAATGATCTTTTTGTATTTGCAAACTCCCCCTATCTAATTGGAATTTGTAAACCTATGGGATTTGACTTATAAACATAAACTTAAATACTTGTATGTCATTTCCTCAATTCTGTTTCCAAAACAAGTCTTTCTTAATTCTTAGTTTTCTTAATTCTAAGTCTTCCTCAATTCTTTCTCCCACGTTTTATCAGCAACAAAAAGGTTCAGTAAACTACAGAGATAAAGCTCCCCCTAACTTATTGGGTTTATTAAAAGGATACAAACACGAAGGAGCATGTCTGCCATTGGTTGCATTATATGCTAAATAAGTCTTATTGACGACTCATCAATCAACTAAGGCAAGTTCTAGAAATAAAGATGCATTTAACCAAACTATAGAATGCATAATGAAATCTGCCATTACAACTTTAAAAGGAAATGTTTATCAAGATCATTGTAACATTCTGAATGTAGTGAACACAAGATGATTCATGACTTTTTATAAATGCACTTTGAATGCCATGGAGAGAATAAGTTTTCATCAACATTTAAAATGTGTAAGTCAGATGCTTTTTACATTCTTCTAAAGATGGTTGCCTTAATCATAAAATGGAAATCATTTTCATCAATAAGTAGGATACAGATATGTTTAAAGGCAATATTTGAGCATTACAAAATCATTATTTTAGAGACTTAAAAGCATGTAAGCATTGAGTCAATTAAAAATGCATAAATATCATAATTAGATAATTCATACAATAGTTATTTCAATCATTGTGAAAAAAATTAAAAGGATCATTCAAACATTATCATGTAAATAGCTATTAGTCATCTATTCATTAGAATCATATAAGTAATCATTATAAAATCTAAATTTTCAACATTGTTCTACATCATTTTCAAAAGTGTATGAACATTATAATTGTCATCAAAATCATTAGAGTGACTTAGAAAAGTCATCACAATTCAACTATCATCTTATTAAAGGTTAAACCATTCAACACAAATAGTGATCATGAACTAAAATCATAAAATATAAGTTGTCTAATTGTAATGTCAAGAAAGATTCTAAGTGAATCCCTCAAACAAAAACATACAAGGTAATGCTTTTCAAGTATGAAAAGCTAAAATATCTATGTAACATGAGGATATGTAGTGTTTGAAGGACTATAGGACATTCCTGTGTGACAGCTAGGGTAGTAATGAATTCATCAATTGAGAAAGATGGCTCTGGATTCTGATTAGTGGGGACTGAAATGGTGGGTGGTGAGGCTCATGTGTGAAAGTTGCCCTAGCCATTCCAAAGTGTGAGATGAGTGCATCTAATTTATTCTCTATTCTTCCCTACACTCCCTTGATTTCTTGTACTTCTCTTCTCATTTCCAGTCATAGTTCCTTCACTTCCATTGACAGCAATGTGTAGGCCGATCATCTAGGAGCAGATGATGTAGATGAGGCTTTAGGAGTTGATACATCCCTCTCTGCAGGGGGATTGAATGTATCATTCCTTTCTTCCATTTCCTCCTCATCCTCTCTTCCTTCTTCATTTTCTTCCTCTTCCTCATTCTCATCTTCTTCCATTTGCTCCTCATCCTCTCTTCCTTCTTCATTTTCTTCCTCTTCCTCATTCTCATCTTCTTTCATTTCCTGCTGATTTTTCTCTATCATTTCAGCCAAATAATCAAAAGTTGAAATCCCTATTCTTTTTAACATGGTAGCTCCTATCCAATCTTTCTTAAGTGGGGACATTTCTAGGTAAGCTTCTCCACTTACAAGAACTTGAAAGTGCTCAAAAACCTTTGTCAACCACATACTATATGGAGTAACATGATCTATCCTTTATGGCATATGCTCAAAAGCCTTGAACATGAGATGTGGGAGGCTGAACTTCTAATAGGTATAGATTTTCCACAGAACTTTTGCCTCATTGGCAACCACTTATTCTGTTCCACCTAGTTTGGGCATGAATATATTCTCTAAAACTTTCCTTAGCATTCTAAGCTCAATAGTCTTGTCCCTTGTCCACATATAGTATGAGCTGAGGTGTACACTATCCTAGTAGATAAATTATTAAAGATTATTCTTTCTTAAGTTCATCTTCATCTTCCTCTGCATGGACTCCCAAAATTTCTGCTAAATATTCTTCGGGAGACAACATGTGAGTACGAAAATCTATTTCTACTCCCTTTACCATAGAAGCATAAGAACTTGTAATCTAGTTGAAATAAAATATGAGTACCAATTCTCTGTAAATGGGTGCATCATATTCTAACAATTCAAACCATCCTTGATAGCTGAGCATGGCTCGAATATCTGATTAGCATTCATTAAGGAATTCCAAGTCTATTTTTCTTTGCACATGAGCTGGTCTTCCCAACAATGAAGTGTAAAATTTAAACTTCTTGTCTTCACTCCCAAAGTAATAATATGGAAGGTCTCTAGGTTGGAATTTTGCAATGGAAACTTTTCTTCCATGAACCTCTATGGGCAGCGATTTCAAATCAAATGCATTTCCCCTTTGTTCATTTCTTCTAACATTTTCTTCTCCTTTAACATTCACATTAGGATTGGAAGAAGGATTACCTTGGGTCCTTGAAGATTGACCTCTACTAGATGAGGTTCCAACTCTAGAGGTGGAGGCTAGGGCTGTGGAAGATCCTCATCGAGTTCTAGGTCGTTTGACCCCTCTTTGAGTCTAAGACTACTACCTTAGGTGCCATTGAGGAGTGGAAGTTTGATGAATGGAGTGAAAACTTAAGGAGATGGCTCTATAATCATTGCCAGGTATTTACCCTCTGTGAATCGGAAGGTGGCTCTAGAGTAGGCGTGTGGCCCAAGGGCGCCTGGGATACAAGTAGCTCTTCTCTCTAAGTAATTAGTCCAAACATGTTCTCTAATCTTATTCTTTGATTCTTTCTACCCCCATTAAGCTTTTAACATTCCCCACTTTTTCTTTCTAATTAATTGCAGCCATATTAAACTAATCATTCTTAAACATCTAGTATTGCAAGCATATCATTTTAATTCAAGATCAACTTTGGCACATTGTTAAATAAATCATTTGTGCATTACAAGCATTTCATTTATGCTTAGGACATGTTATTAAGCATTTTTCAAAGCACTAAATGGTTTTTATTTAATCATGCATCACATTCATGTTAATGAGTTTAAGGCATAAAGTAATTTTTAATATGATTTTTATCTTATTATCTTAGTTGATTTGTTATTGTAGATTCAAGCCTTGGTGATGATTTTCAGGAGGAATGACTAAAAAAGGAGTTCCTATTCAAGACTTTAAACTGTAAAGTTTCTTAAATAGATTTGAGTATGCCTTAGGATAGCACTTATGTCATTGATTAATCAATTTCATATATTAACTTATATTTTAGAATAATTTTGCTCAATCAGTGAGTTCACAAATATTTACATTCAAGGTAGTCATTCTCAAAGGCATATAAATGAATAAAGCATAAATTCTAATCAATTAGATATATTAGTTTAGACAACTTATCTTCTTTTGTCACTTCCTTATAGATTTTTCAGTTTAGCTCATGACTGAAGTTGTCAAGCCTGATTCCTCATTTCATCACATGCTGTTTGAAATCATCAATGCTTCTGATTGTCCAAGGTTGAATTTCAGATGACATGTATTATCATGAACTTGCATCCATCTAAAATATTTTTTCTTCATTTGAATTGTCTCTTTGTTCTGTATATTTCTTGGACAAATTAGATTCTTAGATGAAGTATCTGCTTTATCTTTGAATTTGTCTAAAGCTAGTTTTAGACAAAGCATACAATTACTACTTTGAATTTGAGTTTGTCTTGGGTCTTTTTCTGCCATTGCTTTTTGAAGTTTCAGACAAAGCCTTTGTACCTTGCATAAATTTCTTTGATGTGTTTGAAATCTTTTCTCATGCCATTCAAGCTACATTCAAAAAATTCCTGCATTATTTCATCATTAGCATAATTAAACAGATATAAACTTTATGTATTAATTCAATCAGTGCAATTTTCTATTTTAACATAGAGTGATGTACATAGAGAGATTAGAATGCTCAGCAAAATATGAATCACATTATTACTTAGTTTTCTTATATGAAAGTTTTATCTATTGAATTTTATGATTATATCATTTGGATTGTGCTAGCTTCAGTTTATATTGCCTTAAGTTTATTAAGAATTGAAACAAGTTCTGTAATAACCATTAGTCAAGACAAAAATCATTTTGCTTCAATCATAACTAGTATTAAACTCTTTGTACCAACATTATGTATTGTATTATAAAGATGAAATTTTATTTTGTAAGTATACTAGACTGAATATTTTTCATCAGTGGTATTTTAATTGTTTTAATCATGGTTCTTCATTTTTGTATTTTAATACAAACACACAGTAATCTTTGTTTTCTTATTTCTTTTTGTTTCTGGAATTTGTTTTATTATTTCAATTTTGTAAGTTTAAAGATTTTAAGTTCTTCTAGGCTAAACTTTTAAAATTTTATTCATGCATAAATAAGGTTTTATTAGAAGCAAATTAAAAAGTATACTAAGTACTATAAAAATGAACAAAGGATCTTGGATTTGAATTGTCATACCTGTACTTATCTTGGCCTTTGACTTCTTTGAATACATTCTTCTTCATCTTGTGTTGAGAAGCCATTTGTCTCTTGAAACAGCTTGATAAATCCTCTTTTCTTCTTTCTAGTTGCTTGCACTTAGATCAATCTCGATAGACAGATTAGTAACTTTTAAGTACAAATCCATTCGCCCCTTAGAAGATGTCTTGAATTGTCATTATTTCTCTTGCATTTTTACAAGTAAAGACATATTTGCAAATGGTGGGCAAAAAGTACACAGCAAGGCATATTTAGCTTTTAATACTTTCTTGCTTTGCTTCTCACTTCATCCTTACTTATGCCAATAGAAATAATTTCCACAACTGAAGGTTAATGGTAATAAGATATGTTTCCAAACTCCTCTTCCACTACATAAAACTCATTTAATCAAAGCATGGAGATTGGGAGTGGAAAATCCTTTTAAGAACACAGAGGATGAAATTATTGGGTTAGCCATACGGATCATTAGAATTATTTATCTAGCCCGCTCTGATACCACTTGTTGATTCTCGTAGGGTGGCTTAAACAAAGAGGGGAGAGGTGATTTGGGTTTATAAAAATTTTTTGCTTAACCTCTATAAGATTATTTTCCCTTTTTTCTTGCTTAGGTGTAGTGCAATATGAAATAAATAATAAAGTAGTAAAGTGTAAAGCAATCATAATAAGCACACACAAACAACACAATTTTTATAGTGATTCAGGAAGGTTGTCCTTACATCCACTCTTTTAAGAGCACATATTCATTATGCCTTGTGTTCCACTATACCTCGTATAATGGAAATACAATAGCGTCCTCGACACTCTTCTGGATTCTAGCGCCAAGGGGCATAAAATAGGGTCCCCAGCACTCTTCTAAATTCCAGCTCTAGGGGCCATAAACTAGTGTCCCTGACACTCTTCTAGATTCTAGCTCTAGGGGGCATAACTCTGGTTTCATGGGCTTACCAAAAACTCTACCTTTGTAGATATTTTATGTACATGAATATGCCTCTAACTAGGCTGATAAGTACACACAGTTAAAGCACAAATACTAATGATAGAACAATGAGCATATTACAGTGATTTCAAACTCCATTGACGTAGTGTTGATGTGGCATTGAAGCTCTCTGATCTTTGTAGCACTTGGAGTGAAAACACTTGGGAGACTTAAATGGACTTCTTTTTAGTTGATTCACCTTTGTCATTTAGAACCTTGAATCTCCTTAATGATCTTTGGGAGGACTTGATCTTTGAATAACTCTTTGTAGTGCATAGGATCTCCCTTGGATATTTGGAAGAAGTAGGCCTTGAATAGATGTAGAAAATTGAAGCTCTTGGATGATATTTAAAGTTTAAAGCTCTTAGCCCAGGGATGCAAGGATTTGTGGAAGGTTTCAAGCTCAATCCCCTTGTTTCTTCTTGTTCAAATCATCCCTTAGCTTCCCTTTAAATACATCTTGAAAAATATGACCATTGGAAGGAGTGGGAAGCAATTTTGAAGCCTGCACCATTTGGATTTTTAAACATTAAAAGTCGGCAAGCGCAAGTGGCAGGCAGCTATGTCAAGTGACTATGCGCCAGGTGATATGGCAGGCGGTTGCCCCAAGTGACTGTGGTCAGATGTCTACAAAAACTTCCACACCTATCTTGCCGTCTACTCACAGGCGATATAGTAGGCGGCTGCCCCAAGCGACTGCCGCATAGGCAATATTGGCAAGCAGCTATGATCTGGCAGGTAGTATCTTTGGATGAAGTATTTTGTCTATAAATGGCAAGTAGTACCCGCTGGTGCCTATGACAATTGATTGTCGTCCTACACTTAACTTTTCCGTACATTGCCATTTGTGAAACTTGGAATTTATTCATTATGAATCAAAAAACTTTTACTCATATAGTTTTCATGAACTTTCAAACATGGATAAAAATCAAAATTGAGCATTGAATAAGAATAAATGTAATTAAGTGTGTCTATGAAGTATGCTTATTTGGATGTGTTTATCCATGATGCTTTTCTCAAGTTGTAAGACATGGATAAAAACATAAAGCATGTTTATCAAGGTGTGTTCAGCCATCCTCTCAAGCTCACATGTTATATCAAGCAAAGGCTTAAGATGATAACTACATGCTTATGTTTAAACAGAGGTACATCATATGATAAGTAAGATTAATTTACTATGGATCATAATGATTTCTCTGAAGCACACTTATCATAATGTGTTTATCCACACATGATTTTCTCAAGTTGTAGAGCATGGATAAATGCTTCAATCACATGTTATATTTTCAATTGATGATTCCATGAGGCACTTGACATTTTTATGATTCAACACATTGTTAACCATTTTAATACATTATGAATCATCATGAATCCTTTATTATTGTAAACAATATGCTTGCATACAAGATATAGCAATTGTGATTATCATACTAAGCATATTTTCCTTAATTTTGGGCTTCCTAGGCTAAAATCATCATTAGCATAAATCAAGTTAAGCACAAGTTTTGTCATCATCAAAGCCATATATAATAAACCTAACAGAAATGATGCACTTCAAACTTTAGAGGAGATTTCAAATGCTCTAAAGGTCACAGTCGATATGGCAACCACTTACGGTACCGCGTGCATGTTGCAATTGGTTTGCCTAGCTCTTGCGGTAGTGCTTATGGGGCTCTAGGGAGAAGAGTTCTCATTAGACGATAACAGCCAGTATGGGGGCTGCCTGCGGTAGTGCTTGCCGCTCTAATGGTCAAAATTCCATGATGTTGCAACAACTATATTTGACGTAGTCTTCTTCCAAATGGTCTACTACCTCTCATGATTGTATAAATAAATAATCCTTTAAGGAGAGATAAGAAGCTTGAGGGTTCCAAGTGCCAAACAAGAATCAAACATCAAGTAACCCATTCAAGTTCCCAAGTGTATTCACTCTAAGGTGCTACCAAGATCATGGATCTCCAAGGCCACATCATACTACTCTAGGGAGTTTAAATTAATTGTAAGGTGCCTAATATTTTATCATTTGCATTAGTGCTTTAATTGTGTGTACACTTAGGCCTAACTAAGAGGCATTCTCTTGTATGCATTATATTTGTAAGATTTTTTGGTTACCTTTGAAAACCATGGGGAGTTGCTGATTAGCTCTAGAAACCAGCGCATATAAGTTGGTGGTGACCTCAGACGGAAACCATCATCGTAGAGTTCTTAGTTAGCTTAGCAAACCAAGGTGTGATTGCATAGGTTATAGTCAAACTCAATGCTAGGGAAACCTTGGCAACTACAGTAGGTGCCAAGGGGGCCCGAACTAGTACAATCATTGTGTCTTTATTGTCTTGGTTCTTGTGTGCGTCCATTGCATCTTATTTCTGCACTTGCACAACCTCTCTATTTTTCCCCACATCATTTGAATTCGAGATTTTCCATACACCCTACATATTAGTGTAGGGTTGGACCCAACATAAACACTATTTTAAACATCATTGAAAAAGAAAAGATTTGAAAAGATAAAAGAAAGATAAGAGAATGAATCTATCTCCAGGTAGCACTCTCTTCTTTACATAGTAGTACCTCTTTCAAGTCTCCCTTGCAAGATTCGTCTCTTTCCAAAAGCTCCTCATTCAATATCCCTTAAGACCTCTTTAAATAACACAATTTAGGGTTTGTTATAGCTCCTTATGAATTCCCAAAGTGAGTTTTTGCATAAAATATGCAAATTACCCAAAATAACACGCTTTTGCACTTATTAGGTACTGTGGTGCCCACTTAGGCATTATGGCACCCAGATTCTATCTACTTTGTAACAACCAAATAGATAGTGGGTGTTGTGGTGCCCAATTATAGTGCTCACTCATTGCACACTAATGTGCATCAGCAGGCTAACTATTCACCCAAGATAGTATTCAGTATTTTGGTCATAACGTTCTCATATTATGTCCAAATCACATGATTCTTAAAGAGTTGGAAAGATAAATTGAAGGGATACAACTCTCATGTTTAATACTTTCTTTAAATCATCCTCAATCTATGCTAAACATAGGCTACAAAGGATGCCTTTTTCATATTTAGCTCCTTTTTGATAGGTTTTGATACCTAAAATAAAAAATAGCTCCATTAATTGCAATATTTAATCAAATATAATTATAAAACAATGAAATCATATCAATTGAGGATCCAAAATATGTGAATTTACGTATTAAAATATGATAAATTATGAGCTTATAAAATACCCCCAAAATTAACTTTTGATTGTCCTTGAGCAAAATAGCAATCATAACTAATGAAATAGTTAGGATAATCTCTCTCAAACAATCAAGAACATGCCGGATAAATCATATATGTACACATAACTTAGAAATCATTTAAGACATTTTCCAAGTAATCTCATGAAACTCATGCTTCATCAATCCCTTCATGAAGTGAGAATGCAAATGTGTGCTTTTTATCAATCTCATGCTACATACATGCTTTTCAATCAATAATATGCAATCTGGTGATTTTAATGATCTCCATAAAATATTCCATAAGCTTGCTTTTCATAATTCCTCTCCACTAATATTAACAAGTTTGTTCACTTGGATCAATAGGTCCTTGTTAAGGTTATAATCAGGCCTCGGGTTTTGCTAACAAAGAGAAGGAATAAGGATTCACAAAGTAAGAGATCATAAATAAGTTGCATATGAATGTTCACTCTCCTGACATTTTGTTTGAGGCTCTCTCTATTTTTATGGGCTATATTACTATCTCACCTCTAAACTTTTTTTAAGTTCGTTAAGATGTGATCCACCAATTAAAGGATGAATCCTTACTAATTCTTTTCTTTTTTTTCCTTTTTCTTTTGCTTTTTGGCATTCTTGTTTTTAATAACTTCTTTTGCTCTCTCATACCTCTTTGCAACCATATGTATAGAATATGTCTCTTAATAGTTCAAGCATGGCTTTTCAGGCTAAAAGTGTCTAAATGATAAGGCTAAAGAAAGAAAAGTTAAATGGTGGTCTTTTACATACCTTATATATGCCATTCTTTTATTAAGACTCAATGGGGACACTAGTGACAATGATATACTAGGTTAGCTTTAAAGGCTCAAACTTATCAAAGAATGTCTAAATCATTTTCATGTAAACATGTTATCTTATATTTTGCCTTGACGGATAATAAAAAAAGTTCTAGCATGATCATTTTAATCAACACAAAATTCACAAAATTATCAATTAATCCACATAAACTTTACACATTCATAATAAAAGATGCTCAATGGAACTTTTATCATTCATGAAAAGGAATTATCACAATAATCATTAAATTATAAGGTAGCACCTATACTTCCTTCTAAATCATGTGCAATGGCAATCAAAAACTAAGTTGTGATGAGAAAAAGCTACGAAGGCAGCTTAAGCTTTCATTTCTTAGATATCATAAGTTACTAATCATCAAGAGAGAATCCCATTCAATTTCAATATTTTAGCACAATTTCTCTTGGAGTTTCTTATCTAAAACATCAAAAAGCGAAGCTCATTGAGAAAATTATACCTAAATTCAAAAAAATTTTGCCTAAAATTGAATGAAAATCCCCATATACCCTCAAACATAAAAGAAACATTGTCCTCAATGTTAAGAAAAATACATAAGGGGTAAAGAAACTTCCTTGTGAGGATGTATTCCCCTTTGATGGTGGATGAAGGTTGCTTTGGATGGTAGACAGGAACTTTTGATGGTGCAAGAAGGGATTATCTGAAATAAATAAAGCCAAAAAGAACCTAAATATAAAAAGAAAATAAAACAAAAATAACTAAAAATATTGAGAGAAGAGATGACAAGTAGTTCTAATTTATAGTTTTTAGTTGGAGTGTTTCCTTCTTTACTCAATATATTTGAGTTGGATTTTGGCTTTTCGATGCTCAGTTTCTTCAAATCTTGGTATTGGCATGTGCTCAAGAGTTCGCAGTTTCTCTATCAAAGGAATTTTTTGAGAATGGCCTTATCCTGCAACCTCAAAGTATCTTGATTTATTTGGGCCAAAAGAATCCAACCATTGGACTCTCTCTATGATGCCTTTATATTCAAGAGTAGATGGAATAGGATGAGTTAGAATTGGTTCCAAATGATCTTCTTATTGGAATTATTGTATGATTTTGATGACAATAAAACTTGTTTTAAGACTTAATCTATGCTAATGATGATTTTAGTCTAGGAAACTAAAATGAAGACAAATATGCTTGGCATGAATAATCATCATTTCAATATTTTGAATGCAAGAATATTACATAAATTGTTTTGGAAAATGAAGAATTCATTATAATTCATAGTGCATTAATCTTGTTTATTATATGTTGGATCATAGATATATCATGTGCTTATCACTTTAAGCTTTCAATAGAAAAATAATATGTGATTTGAAAATCATGTGGGGACAAACATATTTTGATAAGTGTGCTTCATAGAAGATATTATTTTCTTTAAATGAAAGAGAAATTATGCTTAAATGAGCTTATAGATACAAAATCATGATTTAAAGTGCATATCCATGCTTTATAGCTTATGAAAATTACATATGGATAATTATATTATGATTTACAATTGAAAATATAACAAAAATGTCAAGCTAACAATATGGTAAAAGTGCAGAAATTTTCAAGTACAGTTACGTTACTATAGTACTTTTGCTACAGTAAAATGCTATGTGGTGCTATAGTGACAGACAAAGTGGAATTGCCATAGTGAAAGATGAAGTGATTTGTGAAAGACAGAGTGGATTGCCTAAAGTGAAAGATAAAGTGGAAGACAATGTAAAGCTTCAGATGAATTAGCAAGCGAAGTATTAAACGATTGATACAGTAATTTGCTATAGTAATCTGCTACAGTGCAACAGACAAAGCTTCATCTAATACTTCAAACAAATAACAGATGAAGCACTACTATAGTGATCTTCTATAGCAACCTACTATAGTACCAGCAAACAAAGCCAACTAATTCATCTATTGCTTACTTCAGACAAAGCGGTGCTATAGTGATTTGCTACAGTAGCACTACTACAGTGAAAATTCATTATTTTCAAATATCAAAACTTCAACACTCTGTAGTAGCTAGATTTTGTAATAATATTCTTCCAAGCGGTCCAAAACTTTTTTGAATTATAAAAATAGACAATCCATTGAAGGAGAACAAAATGCTTAAGGGTTCTAAGTGCTAAACAAGAATCAAACGTCAAGAACCCATTCAAATTTCTAAGTGCAAGACTATAAATATTTATTCTAACCATCTACCATATTTTAAAAAGTTTAAGTTACAAAGATTTCAAAATATGCTCAAAGATATCAATTTGAATACTTTATTCAAAATCTCATCTTATCTCAAGAGATAATGAAAAGCCTACAGATGGAAGAAAAAGTTCAGAGAGCAAAACACATTTGTCTAAAAATGAAGAAGCCCAACTTCATCAGGAATCAACTATGGATAATGTAGGAAACAAAGAGAGTCTGTATAGCTGGAAAAAGACTTTGTCTAATATTTACTTCAGACAAATGCAAAAAAGCACCAGTCAAAGTGGAGCGGCTGGATCTATTAGAATTTATTGTCTTCTTTCCAAATCTATGAATCAAGTCAGAGCTGCAGCATCTCCTCATTCATTAGTTGTCTGAATCAGCTATTCACCTTCTTTTATGTCAAGGTCGGCACTGCAGAACAAATCTAAGGATATAGGAATTAATTAAAAGACAACATTTTCAAATGAGAGATTATCAAAATGGTCTTCTACATTTATTTCTTGATCATCTACCTTCGTCTTTGTATTCAATGAAGATCATCTTTGTCCAATGGTTGGAATTTATGAAGAAGCTATTTAAGAAGATAAGGTGGGATGATTCAAAGGTGATGAAGGAAGACATTTCAAATGAGCTTAACCTGATGCAAATACTTCCACCCATGGCCAAGAGCTTAAACCATCATCTATCTTTCATGAGCTTCAATTTGCATATCTATATGGCCATTGTCTTTATATTTTGGGAAGATCTTTATATGTTGTTAGAGCTATAAAAGATCATATCCTCCCCGGGGCATTATTGTAACATGTTGTAAATTGTCATTTTTCTAGTTGATCTGAAAACCAAAGAGTTATTGGTGAGTTCTAGAAAACCATCAAGTTTGCTAGTGATCTTCAAGACTAGTGAGTTTCCTGGTGAGCTTGTGAAAACAAGAGGAGTGTTGGGAGCACTATGTTTATGCCTTATGGAGTTGGAATCTAGAAGAGTATTAGGAACACTTGTTTATGCTCCACAAAGCTAGAATTTAGAATAGTGCTGGGAGCACTATTGTATTTCCATTATATGGGATATAGTGGAACCCAAGGCACAATGAGTCTGTATTCTAGAAAGAGTGGATGTAGGGACAGGGTTCCCGAACCACTATAAAAATCATGTTATTTGTGTGCTTGCTTATTCATTTTATTTTTCATGCAATTTATTGCTTTTATTATTTATCTTGTAATGCACCACATACAATCATGAAAAGAGGGAAATGTTTCAATAGAGATTAAGTGATGAATTTTTACATACGCAATTCATCTCTCCCCTCTTGGGTATAGCCATCCTATGGGAACTAACATTTCTAAATTGCCAAAGTGTTGAGAGGCTAAGCCATCGATTGCATCAACTTGAAAGCAACCATCACTAGCACCTAGATACTTGATTGCATTAAATACCTTGAATATCACCTCTTCTTCTGTACCTGAAGCTTTAAATCACCCATTTGGACATCTATCAGTGCTCGTCCAATAGCTAAGAATGGTCTCCCAAATATGATATGGACATCCTTGTCTTCTTTCATATCTAGCACCATAAAATCTGCAGGAAATGTGAATTTATCAGTCTTTACAATTACATCTTCAATGATGCCCCTTGGGTGCTTGAAGGATCTATCGGCCAACTACAAAGAGATGATGGTGGGTCTTGCCTTGCCTAACCCAAGCTACCTATAATAAGCAAAGGCATTAGATTAATGTGAAGTCCTTAAAATTTTGAAGTATGTTGTATGTTATTACAAGCCAGAAATGGACAGTGTTGGATTTAAAGTACGAAAATCTAAAAGGATTTACTAAAGTATAGATAATCATGATGGTCATGATGAATGGGTTGTGAATGATGGTGAACTAGTTGAAATTATAGTAATAGAGGCAGTCAGAAGGCCACAAACGTAGGCGGCGTGTGCATGAATGGGCATGTATCGACGGAGCATCATAGAAAAAGGAGCACATAATGCTCCACTTCCCTAAACCATCCCAAAAAGGTCCACCCCTCCCTCCTTCTTCTCCCTTTTACTTCCTAAAGCCTCGTTAAGGTCTAATTCAATGTTAAATCACTAAGAAATTGACAACATAGTGAACTACATCACTCTAGCATGGGCAGATTTTAGCCGTGGATGTTTAAGGAAAAAGTGAGTTGTTTCTATACAACTCAGATTTGAGAATTCAAAAGGAAGAAAAGTGGGTGGTAAGTGACTTCTTTCACTAATTATCTATTTTGGCAAGATAGATTTCCTTAATTCTAGTTAATAGAACTAAATTAAGAATATGGGAAGTTGGAAATTGGGGAAAATAATAATTTAATGATGCATTAAGCGCTATAATTGATAATTGAGCTATAAATCATGTCTATCCATGATTGTATGAAGGATGGGTAAGAAATTCCAAATTAGCTTTGGCTAGGAATGTGAAATCTGGATAGTGCCTATTACCTGTCTGATGAAATGTCAATAAAAAGGATGTGACATGATTTAGCCTTATTATAGATTCTATAATCAGCTTTTAATTAAGGTTTAGATCGATACTTGGAAGAAGCTCTAAATGGGGTAGTGTTATGAACGTAGATAAATTATACAGTAGGTATGAATTATAGATTAATGTTATAGTTAAATGATCATATGACATGTGTTTTTAGTGTAAGATCCTTAAATTATGAAGCAAGTTTGGGATCATAAAGTTTGAAGTGGAAGGAAGTACATGAGTAAATATAAGGTAAGCATATTTTACATTTTGAGATATATATGAAGTTTTTTAAAGATTGTATTCTGGGCATTATGTTTCAATGATTAAGTGAATTGTATTTATATATTTAGATCAAGTTTGGAGACATATCAATTGGTTTGATAATGGAATCTTGTTAAGAATATAGAAATTAAGGTTTTCAGTATAGACTTATATTAGCATATGTTTATTAAACCATGTGTTTTGTCTTATATATACAAAAGTGTAGTGAATATTTTAGAATGATAATAGTTGAGTTTTTCATTAATTACTTCATCATAATTATGTAGTGGTGCTTGTGTCTAATGTACGATAATGAAAAATGGGAATATGGGACACTCAGAGAAGGAATGGTATGAATTACACTTCAAAGGAACAAGCCGCAAAAAATGTCCAGCAAGTTGGGCACCTCTATGCCCAACCTGGGTGCTTATGCGCCCAAATAGCCCAAATCCTAGCCCTCGTTCTAGCAAGTTGGCGCCCATAGGTGCCCACTCTACTATGAATAGTGATTTTTTCAAAATTTTTGAATTTTCATAAGTTGTTAATTCTAATTACATATGATATATATTTGCTATTATGGGCTCTTTTAAGGGTAAATATGAGTGAAAAACCTTTGAAATAGGCCAACGACTCCAAGAATAGTATATTATAATAAACAATTATTATGAGTAATTATTATTGAGTAAAAGGAAAAGGCTAACTAGTATTTGAAATTGAATGTAATAATATAAGTTGGCATACTGTTAGGTCTAGTATGAGATTGAAGAGTAGACATGAGCTTGAGTTATATCGATGTCTAGTAAATGATTGAAGATTAAAAATGAAATCAAGTTGTATTATGAAATGGAATGTGGCATTGTTTTATATATGAGTTAGATGCCTGCAAATGATTGTGGATGTATTTTGGGTTTGAATGCTTGTTGGGTTAATAACTTTGATATTGTAATTTCTCCCATGAATGAGTTTTGTTTTTTTGCCGCCTATCATGGCAAGGAGGCAAGTTCTAGCCCATTGTGTGCAACTCTTTTAATTACTCAATGAGTGTGGACAGAGAACTTGCAGTCCCTAGGTTGCATTGAGGGCAAGAGGTCATACATCATATGCCCATGAGATTGTATATCTCACAACAGTAGTAGCCAAGCTGTCGGGATGAACCAGAGTACATTAATGGTGTAAGAAAGGTGAGTCAACTTGGTTTTGATGTGGTTGCCACTTAGATATGGTTTAGACCACTTGGAAATTGATGTGGCTGGCACTTGGATGTGGTTTAGACCACTTTGTTGTGGCTGAGTCCACTTTAATGAGTATCTCCTGAGCATAGCAATGGTCAAAGGCAGGTAAAGTGCACATGATAAGAACCATCATAGGAAATAAATGCGATGCTTATGATTTAGATATAGTAGTGATGAAAGAATAACTTAGAGATTAACAGCAGGGTAAACCTTTAGTGAGAAGTACTATTAACAAAATTAAATAATGCCATGATTATAGTTCCACTTGGTAATTTCATAGGGTATGTTATATCTTGTGATTATGTTAATTATCGTTTAATTTATGCCTACTTATTGATCCACCCGAACTCACTTGTTTTATTATTTTTTTGCTGATAGGTCAGAAGTTAGAGCCCAATGAGGGGTTGGAGCTCAAGAAAGTGAGAAACCATGACTCTTAATAGTTCTCCCCTTTTTGTTATATTTCTGGCATCTATATAATTATAAATTGTAATCTATGAATTAGTCAATGATGTAAATGATGTAAACCAGGTATAACTCACAAACTCTTGCATGTTATTTTACAAACAAGGTCAAGGTAAATTTCTACACTCTGTCCCTATGTATACAAGCTATGATTCTGGGTGTATGTGGGTTGTTGTGACTGAATGTACAGGTTAAAGTGGACAAGTTCAAGAGAGACTCTGGCCATAGTTTCTCCTATTCCTCTTAGAGTAGCGCCTTAGAAGGTTTGGCGTTACAGAGTGGTACCAGAGCATGGTTTATGCTTGATACCTAGAAGGATAAAAATACTTCCCATAATAATCATAGCCAGAGTGTTAGTAAATAGTTAAAATATGACATGTATAGTTTTAAAATATTAGATATATGGGGGAACATTAGTATAAGTCATGAATGCCCCAAAGAGTATAAAGTTTTCTATGGAGCCTATTTGTTGGAAGGTGAGGCAGAATGTTGGTGGCATGCTAAAAGGCAAACTATTCCTGGTCAAGGAGCAGGTATGTTATGGATTGAATTTAAAGAGAGACTGACCTGTAGATACATACCACCCAATGAGAAGGCTAGACAAGCTACTAAATTTCTAACATTGCGGCAAGGCAAAAAAAGTATGGAAGAATATGAAGATCAGTTTAGGTCTTTGGCACGATTTGTGCCATGGGCCCAGATGGATTTTTCAAAAATTTTAGGAAGGACTATGGTTGGATATTCATGAGAAGTTAGCTCCACTCATGCTAATTAGATATGAGGATATATTAGAGTATGCTTGTTTACTATAGTGGGAGATCGAAGAGCAATCTAAATTCAGAGAGAGGAAACGAACAAGGGAGACTAATCAAGCAAGATGGCCCAGGCCAAGAATTGAGCAAGTGTTAGTGTAGCATTTGAGAAACTCTATAACTATTGTAAAAAGATAGGAAATTTAAAATTTGACTGTTTCATACTATTGAGGAAGTCAGGAGGACGACAAATTAGATATGCTCCAGGAAAGATGAGAGAGATTAGCCAAGGGTCAAACCAACCTTAGAAAATAGGACAGCAAAAGCCACCCACTTGCTTTTTATGTGCTGAAACTGGATATCTCAAATGGAACTGTCCTAATCAAGGGAGAAGCAACAGTGTAACTTCCAAAAGTCCAGCTAAGCCTGGCCATGGCAGAGGTCATGGACCTAATGCAACTCCAGGTCGCCAATATGAGGCTCGCAGGCCACCCATAACTACAGTCGTGTAGGCGACCAATGTACAAGAAGCTCAGGCCATGGATAACATGATTACTGGCAATTTATTTGTATGTGATTGAATAGGTTATGTGTTATTTGACCTGGGTTCTTCCCAATCTTTTATTTCTCATGCATTTGTGACTAAAGCAAGTCTATCAAAATATCCTATGCATAATATGGTAGAGCTCGGATGGATTGTGAAGCCAAATAGGTAACTTTAAGAATTCTCGATAAAGTGGAAATCATCTTTAGGAGTTTGCCTAAGGGCAAAGCTTCTAAACTATTGTTAGTCATGAAGGCTCTTCTCCTTGTGCGCAAGGCCTGTGAAGCATTTTTAGTCTCTACTATTAACACCCACTCATCCATTAAAGGATATACTAGTGGTACTAGAATTTCCAGATGTATTCCCTGGTGAACTGTCAAGATTACCTCCTGAACACGAGGTAGAATTTGGTATCAATCTCCAAACTAGAGCAAAGATAATATCTACGGCTCCATATTGAATGACACCTATTGAACTAATATAACTGAAGGTAAAACTATAACAATTGATGGACAAGGGGTTCATTTTTCCTAGTTTGTCTCCATGGGGCGCACCAGTGCTATTCATCAAAAAGAAGGATGGAAGTTTATGGTTGTGCATTGATTATCAAGAATTGAATAGAGTAACCATCAAGAATAAATATCAACAACCTAGGATAGATAATCTAATAGATCAGTTCTATGGAGATACAGTATTTTTTAAAATAGACTTGCAGTCGAGATATCATTAAATGAAAGTTAAGCAAGTAGATGTTCATAAAACTACATTCAGAACTCAATATGGGAATTATCAATTTCTAGTAATTCCATTCTTGTTAACAAATGCCCCTATAGTTTTCATAGATCTAATGAATAGGGCATTTAAGCCCTATCTAGATCACTTTGTGATCATCTTTATTAATGATATTTTGATATACTCAAAGGACGAGAGCAAACAAGAATCACACTTGAGAATGGCTATGCAAAATTTAAGAGAAGAAAGATTATATGCTAAATTAAAGAAGTATGACTTCTGGATGAACATTGTGGCTTTCTTGGGTCATGTATTTTTAGGAGAGGGTATTTTTATGGATCCTTGTAAGATAGAAGCTATAGTAAATTAGCCTAGACCATGCATAGTAACTGAGATCAGAAGTTTCTTGGGATTAGCTAGTTGTTATCAAAGATTTGTTTAGGGCTTTTCTCACATTGCTATGCCATTGACCCAGTTGATTGGTAAAGGGGTCCCATTTGAGTGGAATGATTAGTGTGAGGTTGCTATCCAAGAGCTGAAGAGACAATTGGTGGAAGCACCAATCCTTTCTGCCATCAGGTCAAGGTGGATTTATAATATACAGTGACGCATCCAAGAATGGATTGGGTTGTGTTTTAATGCAGAATGGAAATGTTATAGATTATGCATCATGTTAGTTGCACCCTCATGAACGTCATTATCAAACTCATGATTTGTAATTAGCAACAGTATTGTTTACTTTGAAAATATAGCAACATTATCTTTATGGAGAGAAATGTCATGTGTATACAGATCATAAAAGTCTGAAATATATCTTCACTCAAAAAGAATTGAATATGAGGTAGCGGCGGTGGCTCAAATTATTGGAGGACTATGATCTGAACATTCATTATTATCCTAGAAAAGTAAATGTAGTAGCCGATGCCTTGAGTAGAAAATCTGGAAGCAATCTATTATATGTACTGACACAGAAGAAAGAATTATTTGAAGAAGTACAAAGCCTAGATATACATGTGGGAATAAAAGGAATAGTAGCCCAGATGTATTAATTAAGCATCCAGCCTACTTTGATATATAAGATTCAAGCAGCTCAAGAAGAGTCCTCAGAACAAGAATTTCAGAAATTGAAATTTTGTATACAGTAAAATCAGCTGCCAGATTTCTTCATTAGTGCAGACCATCTTATTAGATACAGGAATCAATTGGTACTTCCTAAGGAATTGGTAGTAGTGCACAAAATACTAAAGGAAGCACATTATTCTCCATACACTATTCATCCTGGTGGAAATAAATTGTATCATGATTTGAAATCTCAATACTGGTGCAAAGGTATGAAAAATGACATTGCTAGATATGTGGCCAAATGTCTAGTGTGCAAGAAGGTGAAAGTAGAGCACCAAAGACTAGGTGGAATATTATAGCCTATTGAAATTCTTGAATGGAAATGGACAGATGTAACAATGGATTTCATTACTGGCCTACTAAAGACGACTGTTGGATGTGATAGTGTATGGGTCATTGTAGATAGACTGACTAAGTCAACTCATTTTATACCCATCAAGACTATATTTACTAGTGAAAAATATGCATGCATCTATCAAAAAGAGATTATGCGGCTACATGGGGTATCTAAAGTCATCATCTCAAACAGAGGATCAGATTGAAAAAGTGGCATATTGTATTGCATGGCCACCATTGTTGAGTGGAATTCACAATGTTTTCCATGTGTCTTCATTGAGGAAATATGAACCAAATTCATTGCATGTGTTGTCATTGGAAGAAGTCCAACTTAAAGAAAATCTCTAGTATGTGGAGCAACAATTTGAATATTGGATAGCAAAGAGAAACAATTGAGGAATAGAACTATTCATTTGATTAAAGTATAGTGGGGACATTAGATAGAAGATGAAGTAACTGGAGAATTAGAAGAAGCGGTGAAAATGAAGTACTCCTACTTTTTTAACTAAGTTTCAAGGTCAAAACTTTTTGTAACGAAGGTAGAATGTGAAGCTATGAAAAATTTGGAGTATGTTGTGTGTTATTATAAGCGAGAAATGGATGGTATTGGATTTAAAGTATGAAAATTTAAAAGGTTTTACTGAAATAAAGGGATAATGATGATGGTCATGACTAATGGGTTGTGTATGATGGTGAACTAGTTGGAATTACAGTAATAGAAGCGGTCAGAAGGTGACAAATGCAGGCTACGTGTGCAGGAATGGGCATGTATCACCAGAGCATCATAGAAAAAGGAGCATGTAATGCTCCATCTTCCCTAAACCATCCCAAAAAACATCTAGCCCTCCCTCCTTCTCTCTTTTGCTTGCTAAAGCCTGGTTAAGGTGCAATTCAATGTTAAATCACTGAGAAATTGATGACATAGTGAACTACATCACTTCGGCACTAAGTAGACCCAGATTTTGGTGGATTTGAGCCACAAAAGTTTAAGGAAAAAGTGGGTTGTTACTGTACAACTCAGATTTGGGAAATCAAATGGAAGGAAAGTGGGTAGCAAGTGATTCCTATCATCAATTATCTATTTTGGCAAGATAGATTTCCTTAATTCTAGTTCATGGAGCTAAATTAAGAAAATGGAAAGTTGGAAATTAAGGAAAATAATAATTTGATGATGAATTAAGAGATATGATTGATAATTGAGATATAAATCATATCTATCTATGATTATATGAAGGATGGGTAAGAAATCCCAAACTAGCTTTGCCTAGGAATGTGAAATTTGGATAGTGTCTATTACTTGTTTGATGAAATGTCATTAAAAAGGATGTGACATGATTTGACCTTATTATTAAATCTATAATCAACTTTTAAATTAGGTTTAGATCGATACTTGGAAGAAGCCCTAAACAAGGTAGTGTTATGAACTCAGATAAATTATATAGTAGGTATGAATTATAAATAAATGTTATAGTTGAAAGATCATATTAGATTTAGTGCAGGATCCTTAAATTGTGAAGCAAGCTTGGGAAGATAAAGTTTGATATATCTTTGCTATTAAGGGTTCTTTTAAGGGTAAATATGAGTGAAAAACCTTTGAATTATGCCAAAGACTACAAGAATAGTATATTACAATAAATAATTATTATGAGTAATTATTATTGAGTAAAAAGAAAAGGCTAACTACTATTTGAAATTGAATGCAATAACATAAGTTGGCATACCATTAGGTATAGTAAGAGATTGAAGAGTAGACATAAGCTTGAGTTATATCTATGTCTAGTAAATGATTGAAGATTAAAAATGAAATCAAGTTGTATTATGAAATGGAATGTAGCACTATTTTATATATGAGTTAGATGCCTGCCAATGATTGTGGATGTGTTTTGTTTTGAATGCTTGCTGAGTTGGTGTCTTTGATATTGTAATTTTGCCCAAGAATGACCATTGTTGTTTTACTACCCATAATGGCGAGGAGGCTAGTTCTTGCCCATTGTGTGCTACTCTTTTAATTACTCAATGAGTATGGACAGAGAACTTACAGTCCCTAGGTTGCACTAAGGGCGAGAGGTCACACATCATATGACCATGCGATCGTATATCTCACAACAGAAGTAGCCAGGTTGCTGGGATGAACTAGAGTATATTAATTGTGTAAGAAAGGGGAGTTGACTTGGTTTTGATATGGTTACCACTTAGATATGGTTTAGACCACTTGGAAATTGATGTGGTTGGCACTTGAATGTGGTTTAGACCACTTTATTGTGGCTAAGTCCACTTGGATGAGTACCTCTTGAGCATAACAATGGTTAAAGGCAGGTAAAGTGTACATGATAAGAACCATCACAAGAAATAAATTTAATGCTTATGATTCAGATATAATAATGATGAAAGGAAAACATAGAGATTAACAGGAGGGTAAACCTTTGGTGAGAAGAACTATTAACAAAATTGAATTTTCTTTTCTTGCTGCTACAAACCTTGTTGAGGTTACCCCCCATATTCTACTGATTTCTGAATGAAACTTTTGGATGATTACGCCATCTTAGATTGTATATTTTGTAATATGGTTTATTCTTCTTCCTATTGAAGTTCCAAACAAACTATGCCTACTCCTATTGAGTTTGCATGAATGGATTTTCAACTTGACATTCTTCATTACGTTGATTACGATGACAGAAATCACACAAAAAAGTGGTGAGTCTCAGTAGCATTTACCCCTAATTGACTATTTTCAAATTGCTTTGTAAGAACTAAAATACTACTAACTTGAGCAACAAATTGAGTGGTTAAAACGGAAATAGCATCAACTTCATGAACCCTCACTGGTTTCTTTGCCATTGCCCTCTCACTTGACCATTAGAAATTATTTGTGGCCATATCTTCCGACAACTTGTATGCCTAATCTTCTATTTTCTTCATCAGTGCTCCAACTGCAGATGCATCAATCAAGGTTATGGTAGTGCTAGTCATTCCATTATAGAAATTGTGAACTTGCATCCACTTGGGTAGCCCATGATGTGGACACTTTCATAGTAGCTCTTTGTACCTCTCCCAAGCATCATATAAAGTTTTGCCTTCGTACTGAATGGAATTGTTAAACTCTATCCACATCTTTGTAGTTTTTATTGGAGGGAAAATTTTAGCAAGAAAATTTTGAACAAAATCATCCAAATGTTGACCAGGTTGATTCAAAACTTCTTTACCTGGCTTGATTTTGTTGATCGACACTTACTTTTAACTAGTTAAGTTTTGATGATGAGAAAAAGCAAATGATTGAATGGTTAAGATACAGACAATTATGTTCTCTAATATTATAGTAATAGGTATAAAATATTTTCAGGGACATAACTTCACTAAATTGGATAGTGCATACAAGACAATATCAGAAACTAGATCCATAAGATTACAAGAAAGAAAACATAAATGCTCAAAAGAAGGAAAATAAGACTAAAACTTTGAAAAGAATTCTGTAAGAGACAAGACATAACTAAACTCATGAAGAACAAAGGGTAATACATAAAGAAACTCAAAAAGTATGAAGAAGCGTCTACTAAAGACACGTGAAAAAGTCTAGAACTTGGTTTAGACTATTTAAGACAAGTTTTCAAGGCCAAATTTTTAGTTCAAGGATATTTCTAGCATCAATCAAGCTCAAAAGTTACTTTGGATGCACTTTAGGATGCTATCGAAGTTAATCAAACTAATGCCTAAGTTCAAACACAATATGGCTTTAAAACAAACTTAAAAACTAAGTGCAAATAAATTCTAGATTCAATCAAAGTTTGGACATTGCAAAAGCAAGCTTGGTCATCACAGAAAAAAATTTGGACATTGCATGACCGATTTGGACATAGAATCCAAGTTCGGACACTAATAAAGTATGAAGCTAAGACACCAAAATTCCACGTCCAAAAATCTAAACGTAAAAAGACTCAAACTTTGCCAATGTAAGTGAAGTAAGTCTGAAATCATAACTTTAGACATCATCAACTCATTTTTGAACATAACCAAAACTCAGATGTTCAACCAAAAGCAATTCACTCCAGTTCATGACCAAAATCTTAACTTCGGACATGGCCATCTAGTTCTAAACACGGTGAATCATTTTCGAACAAAAGTGAAAGAGGAGTTTGTTATAAGATAAACAGTTCAAGTAAGTTTGAAATTTTAATTTGAACATGGTAATTGTTTGTTTTTGATTATACCACAAGTGCATGACGTCAAGTTTTATAGTATAGTAGTAAGAAAGTATTATCTCCATAGGGATTGTGTATTCTAATTGATTACTATCTATTGCAATGAATAATCCTAATTTTATTTGGAAAATCAAGTAATAAAAATTCAAATAAGAGATATAAATAGACAGGCTTTCAAATGTAAGATATCAAGATAAAGAAACTCTAAAGGATCGTCTTCACTTGCGCTTTATCATGGTGCTCTTAACTCATTATACATTGATCATTATATAGGTTTATAAATCAAGAATGCTAATTCACTCAAGTCCCTCTCCCGAGTGCTAAGCTAAGTATCTACTCTCTACATTCCAATTTTGATATCCCTATAAAAATCAGAATGTAAAGAATACATTACACTCTATGATTCTTTTGAATGATTTCATAGAACCTAGAAGCTCTCCTTAGTCATCTAGAGTCCCATGTTATGATGCCTAGATCATATTCAAGATTACCTCTCCTAAGTGTTAAATCTCAAATATGTATTCATTCAATAAATGGATAATAAACTAAAAGCATTAAAAGCAAAGCATCATAAATAAACTATCAAGAACTTTCAATCATATAACTCATTAATCACACCATAATGTCAGCATAATATCCATCTCCCCTCTAAAAGGAGGAGTCTATCTACTCATAATGAAATGAGACTCCATAAAATATTCATATATCATTATCAAAATTTGGATTCCAACTTTAATCCAAGTTACAAATGATAAATAAGATGGAAAACACTAAAGAAACAAGGATTGAAGTGATAACAAACTCTTCTCAATGGCATGTGGCTTGGTGTGCACCTTGAAGCTTCTTCCTCTCCAAAAGCCTCCCAAGAATTTCCAAAAATGTTTCATCTTAACTCCAAGATTAGATCTAGGGCAACTTCTCTTTGCTTTTGTAACACCCCCACTTTACCCAATGTGAAGTATTGTCCGCTTTGGGCCCAGATCCTGCTGTTATATTGAGCCCACATAGATTTGCCCATTTAGGCCTACTCTTTTGGCTCAAAAGATGTCACACAATACTTGTCATAGTTCATACTCGAACCTCTGGTCTAAAGTCATATTGTCTTTGAAACTAACTCTCTTACCAACATGGCTAATTTGGGTGCCTATGCACCCACTCAGCTATAAATAGTGATTTTCCAAAATTGCTGAATTTTTATAAGTTGTTAATTCTAATTACGTATGATATATCTTTGCTATTATGAGCTCTTTTAAGGGTAAATATGAGTGAAAAACCTTTGAAATATGCCAAAGACTCTAAGAATAGTATATTGCAATAAATAATTATAATAAGTAATTATTATTAAGTAAAAAGAAAGGCTAACTAGTATTTCAAATAGAATGTAATAATATAAGTTGGCATATCATTGAGTCTGGTAAAAGATTTAAGAGTAGACATGAGCTTGAGTTATACTGATGTCTAGTAAATGATCAAAGATTAAAAATGAAATCAAGTTGTATAACGAAATGGAATGTAGCATTGTTTCATACATGAGTTAAATGCCTGCCAATGATTGTGGATATGCTTTGGGTTTAAATGCTTGCCAGGTTGGTATCTTTGATATTGTAATTTTTCCCATGAATGAACCTTGTTATTTTGCCACCTATAATTGCGAGGAGGCTAGTCTGGCCCATTGTGTGAGACTCTTTTAATTAGTCAATGAGTGTGAACGGAGAACTGCCTATCCCTAGGTTGCATTGAAGGTGAGAGGTCACACAACATTTGGCTATGAGATTGTATATCTCATAACAATAGCAGCCGGGCTACCTTGATGAACCAGAGTACATTAATTGGGTAAGAAAAGGGTGTCATCTTAGTTTTGATGTGGTTGAGACTTAGATATGGTTTAGACCACTTGGAAATTAATGTGGTTGCCACTTGGATGTGGTTTAGACCACTTTGTTATGGCTAAGTCCACTTTGATGAGTACCTCCTGAGCATAACAATGGTTAAAGGCAGGTAAAGTGCACACGATAAGTACCATCACAAGAAACAAATGTGATGCTTATGATTCAGATATAATAATGATGAAAGGATAACTTAGAGATTAACAAGAGGGTAAACCTTTGGTGAGAAGTACAATTAACAAAATTTTATAATGCCATGATAGTAGTTCCGTTTGATAATTTCATAGGTTATGTTATATCTTGTGATTATGTTAATTATCATTTAATTGATACCTACTTATTGAGCTACCCAAACTCACTTATGTTATTATGTTTTTAGCTGACAGGTCGGAAGTTGGAGCCCAATGAGGGGTTGGATATCTAGAAAGGGATAAACCATGACCCTTAATATTTCTCCCCTTTTTGTTATATTTTGGGTATTATATAATTATAAATTGGAATTGGTGAATTAGTCAATGATGTAAATGATGTAAACCAAGCGTAACTCACAAACTCTTGCATGTCAATTCACAAACAAGGTTAAGGTAAATTTCTACACTCTGTCACTATGTATACTAGCTATGATTTTGGGCATATGTGGGTTGTTGTGACTGAATATATAGGTTAAAGTGGACAGGTCCAAGAGAGACTATGGCTGTAGTTTCTCCTGTTACTATCGGAGTAGCATCTCAAAAGCCGAGGCGTTACAGAGTGGTATCAGAGCATGGTTTATACTTGATACCCGAGAAGGATAAAAATACTTCCCAGAATTATCATAGCCAAAGTGTTAGTAAATAGTGAAAATATGACATGTATAGTTTTAAAATATTAGAAATATGGGGGAATGTTAGTATAAGCTGTGATTTGAGATACTAGTTTAATAAATTGTATTAAATAAGTATATTAGTATCTTAGCCCCTCATGCTATTATATGATAATATATTCTAACTTATACAGTAATGGCGCCAAGAAAAAGACTAGATAAATGTAAAGCTCCCATGATGGACGAGGAGTCGCCGAGAATGAATACCCAAGCTTTGGTGACGGGGGTTGTTATAAAGGAAACTCAACCAGAAGCTTCCAGGGTCTATCACATGCCTGGGCTAACCCAGAATAATCAGAATGAAGCAAATGTGATGGTAGAGTGGCAGTGTAGCATCTAAGAAATTCTAAATTCAAAGCTGTCTAAATTCAGGGAGAGTAAACAAATGAGGGAGACTGATCAAGGAACAAGAACCAGGCCGAGAATTGAGTATAGTGGTAGTGTAGCATTTAAGAATTTTTGTAACTATTTAAGAAGATAGGACATTTAAAATTTGGCTATCCCGTACTATTGAGGAAGTCAGGAAGATGGCATACTAGATTGGGTCTAGAATAAATGAGAGAGATTAGCCAGGGGTCGAACCAGCCTCGGGAAACAGGGCAGCAAAAACCACCCACTTGCTTTTTATGTGGTGAAACTGGCCATATCAAATGGAACTATCCTAATCAAGGGAGAAGCGACAATGTAACAACCTGAGCTCCAGCTTAGCCTAGCTATGGCAGAGGCCAAATGAGAGGCAAAGGTCATGGACCTAATACAAACCTGGGTTGCAAGTATGAGGATCGCAGACCAACCATAACTGCAGTCATGCATGCAACCAATATACAAGAAGCTCAGGCCATGGATCACATGATTACTGGTAATTTATTTGTATGTGATTGTAAGGGTTATGTGTTATTTAACTCAGGTGCTTCCTAATCTTTTGTTTCTCATGCATTTGTGACTAGAGCGGGTCTATCAAAATACCCTATGCATATATGGTAGAGGTGTCCATGCCCTTAAAGGCAATTAGTATAGCTTATGAGGCTTGTTGTGAGATACCAATAGTGATCAATAGCTGGTAATTTTATGCATATTTAATAGTGCTGAATATAGAAGGTTTGGATATTGTCCTGGGTATGGATTCGTTAGCCAAATATGAAGCTCAAATGGATTGTAAAGCCAAATAGGTAACTTTAAGAACCCCCAATAAATTAGAAATCATCTTTAGGAGTTTGCCTAAGGGCAAAGCTCCTAAACTAGTGACAACCATGAAGGCTCTTTGCCTTGTGCGCAAGGGGTGTGAAGTATTTTTGGTCTCCGCTATTGACACTCGCTCAAAACATCGTCCATTAAAGGATATACCAGTGGTATAGGAATTTCTAGATGTATTCCTTATCTAACTATCAAGATTACCTCCTAAACGCGAGGTAGAATTTGGTATTGATCTCCAACCTAGAGTGGAGCCAATATCTAAGGATCCATATCAAATGACACCTATTGAACTGATAGAACTGAAGGCGTAACTACAAGAATTGATGGACAAGGAGTTCATTCGTCCTAGTGTGTTGCCATGGGGTGCACCAGTGTTGTTTGTCAAAAAGAAGGATGAAAGTTTACAACTGTGCATCGATTATCGGGAATTGAATAGAGTAACCACCAAGAATAAATAACTATCGCCTCAGATGACAATCTATTAGATTAATTGTATCGTGCTACAATATTTTCTAAAAGAGACTTGCAGTTGGGATATCATTAAATGGAAATTAAGCCAATAGATGTTCATAAAACTGCATTCAAAACTCGATATGGGCAATATGAATTTCTATTAATGCCATTCTGGTTAACAAATGCCCTCATAGTTTTAACAGATTGAATGAATAGGGGGTTTATCATTAAATGGAAATTACGCCAGTAGATGTTAATAAAACTTCATTCAAAACTTGATATGGGCATTATGAATTTCTAGTAATGCCATTCTAGTTAACAAATGCCCTTATAGTTTTAATGGGTCTAATGAATAGGGGATTTATCATTAAATTGAAATTAAGCCAGTAGAGGTTCAGAAAACTGCATTCAGAACTTGATATGGGCATTATGAATTTCTAGTAATGCCATTCTGGTTAACAAATGCCCTCATAGTTTTGATGGATCTACTGAATAGGGTGTTTAAACCCTATCTAGATCACTTTGTGGTCATCTTTATTGATGATATTTTGATATACTCAAAGGACAAGAGTGAACATGAATCACACTTGAGAATGGCTTTGCAAAAGTTAAGAGAAGAAGGATTATATGCTAAATTAAAGAAGTGTGACATTTGGATGAACAATGTGGCTTTCCTAGGTTATGTAATTTTAGGAGAGGGTATTTCTATGGATCCCCATAAGATAGAAGCTATAGTGAATTAGCCTAGACCAAACACAGTAATGGAGGTCAGACGTTTCTTAGGATTAGCCAATTATTATCGAAGATTTGTTGAGGGCTTTTTCTCATATTGCTATGCCATTAACCTAGTTGACTTGTAAAGGGGTCCAATTTGAGTGGAATGATCAGTGTTAGGCTGCCTTCTAAGAGATCAAGAGACAATTGGTGGAAGCACCAATCCTTGCACTGTCGTCAGGTTAGGGTGTGATGGTGCTGTCGTGGGCACCCAAATTTAGAACCTTGCTCCAATCTAATTTTCTATAGTAGTGTGAGTAAGGGTCGATC
>JAYJMB010029336.1:19829-37125 GCA_036873735.1 Pouteria campechiana | reverse complement strand
TGCTGGTGTCATCAATCGGTCGGACAGCTGCTCGGCTACAGCTAGATGGCTCCCTTTGATTTTCCATGGCCCAACACAACTGTAGTTGTAGGCTCTCTCATTTCAACAACCACCTCTTCTTCTCTTAGATCAACTATCATTTCCTCTACTTTATCAGTAGGAATTGGTTCTGGATTCTCTCATAGAACTTCTTTCCTTATTTCCACACCCAAGTCAAGTAATTCTACTTCTCTTCTTTTAGTTGTTCCACCCTTAAATCTTGTTTGCTTGGATGACTTGGTCCTTTTGGAACTTATTTTCCTTATATTCAGATATACCTTAGTCATCAAATCAAAATTTTTAAATTCTTCTCCATCTTCAGAAGTCAAATCTACTCATGCTTTTCTTAGGAATTTTGTCATGATCATTTCATAAGGAAGAGGATATCTGTTATTACTTTTGACCTAAAATAAATGATCTGAGATTGTCTTTACTATGTCTATTTTCTTCTTATGTTTAACTGCCAATAATATTCTGCAATCTTTTTCAGAAATGTTATCTCTACCTCCAATTTTTTGAAAGATGTTGTTGATGAGCAAAATGTGGGCCATTCTCATATTCTTGTTCAAAAAGCTGGTATGTAACATCTTTACTTCTTCATCAACCTCTATTCTAGCCACCTCTAAAAATAATTATTTTTTTGAGGTAGGCCAATCCTTTTCCTCTCTTTCAATTATAAGGAGATTCAGACATTCTCATATATTCTCATGAGATAAATCTATGACTCTATCTCCTATTCATGATTTTTTCAACTTTGCATCATAGTTGCCAAATAATATTTTAATCATCCTTGTATAGCATTTCTCCCTGCAACTCATAAACTCAGTCCACCCTTGGATTTTAATCCATCTACATATATCCAAATTCAAATTATTTTTACCGAGTTGATTAAAATCAAGACTCCTTCCCTTCATTACTTTTTTTTTCATACACATTCACAAATCTATTGTAGGATTTATGATTGTTTAGGAAAAATACCTCTAGTAGATGATTCTCACCTAGCCTTCTCCATTATGATGGAGATGCTTCCACTTCTTCTTTCTCTCTTTCTCTTCTTCTTCTTAAAGACTCTATAGATGTTGATGTTGCTATCATACGTGACTCAGCCATGATTTTGGATTGGGATCAAGAAGAGATGGATTTAGGAGATCTTAGGAATAGAAATATGTTGCAAATAGAAAAAAAAGAGGAGAAAGGAGGTGTGATAAGGAAATGTTTAAATGTTTCTGGAAGATACTGTGTCTATAATAAAGATGAGAAAGTTGTTAAGATTTCGGACTTGGGAAATAAAAAAGAGAGGAGAAGTTGTTGTGTCTCAAATGAAGAAGCTACTTCAATTTTCCCATTTATGTTAGGGTTTTATTACGTTTCAGATATAGAGTTCACGGCGGGACATGAAAACTGAGTTTTTAGACATGGGGGATAATTTGGGACAGGGATTACGTTAAGGTTTTATTGCGTTTAGGACATAGAGTTCACAGTGGGACATAGAATCTAGATTTCCGAACATAGGCATAATTTGAGACATGGATTATGGAATCTTTTAGTGCATTTCAGACATGGACTTGGGACATAAAATCTAGGTTTTCGGACATGGGGCATAATTTGAGGCATGGATAAATAGAATGAAAAAATAAAATTTTCACTAAAAATAAAACTTTTCACTAATGAAATTTTTTACTGATTACAAGTATATAATTACCATCCATTCATTTCATTACAGGACGATATGTCAATCAAAATGAGTAAAACATAAAAAAAAATAATAAAATTTTTATTAAAATAATAATTTTCACTAATGAAAATTTTCACTAATTTTCAACTAAGCTTGGAAACATAAAAATAATATAAATAATTATCACTAATAAAAATATAAATATAAAATTTCACTAATTTTCAATTAGGCCTAGAAATTTTATGCCTCAAAAAGTAATAAAATTTTTAATATAATATTTAATAATTAAGTACTCATCTTCAATATTTAATAAGGCGAGAGAGAGTGGGAAGACAGTAAAGTGGTGTGAGTGAGGGAAACTAGAAGCAGTCATGTCGCAGCCCCCTCCATACACGTGTTTTGGATTGATAGGAGACGGAGTCTAGAAGCCAAATCTCCCTCCCTGCTGCACTCACAATGCCCACGAAGGGCTGAGATCTCACCCGCCACATCGCAAGGTGAAAATGCCAGCTACACTAGACCATTTCTCTATATATACATAAAAATCTTTAATTGTTAGTAATGAACAAGCATTCTGCTAACTAGGGATGCAACTTGAGTAGTCACGTTAGGTTGGGTTGACTTAGCTCCATCTTAATCCTATTTCTAAATGTTTTAATCCCACACTAATATTAATTATATTTCAAAATTTTGATCCAACTCTAACACTACATTAAAAAATTTAGGTTGGCTTTGGTTGATGCTATCTTCTACATATTTTCATTGTTTAACCTGGGGACAACCTCTAATTTTTTCCAGTCTCTAATTAAAATAGTTTTGATTTGGAAACAGTCTCTGATTCTCAGTAGCTTCATATTTTGTAGTTTTAAATTAAAATGGGATTGAAAAAATTAAAATAGTGGTTATGTTAATGGCGCTGTTTAATTGGGGAAATTTAAAAAAAAATCATCTCCTTTTCCTGAAATCAAACGTTTTCATAGACGCTAATCCTTTTTATTAGCCATCTAACGAGGGAAAAAAGATGGGAGTCATGCAGCTTAAATGGGAGATTTAAACAATCAAATGCTGCAAAAGCAGATTGTTCTTACACAAGCATTAGGGAAAAATTTTCTAGTATTAAGAAAGCATTTTTAAGGCTTAAGAAGCCTTCAGCGTTTAGTCCTGTGAGCTTTTCTTTGGTGACTGTTTAGGGGGAAGCAAATGTAAAGAAGCTGTATATTTCTTGGATTTCAGAGATGCAATTGTTGCCAGGAGAAGACATAGCCTTACATTGGCTACTTTTGCACTTGTTATATTCAAGTTTTGCATTGCTTGAAGCCTGCATGCTAACCTTTTGAGGAAAAAGCTTTTCTAAAATCCCCCCTTACACAACCAGAGTAGCTTTCCATGGAGCTAAAAAATCACAATTTGAATGAAAACTACATTTTAATATGTTTTAACTACACAAAAAGCCACCTACAATTGGGGATGCAACTTGAGTCCCTGTAAATTGAATTAGAATCGACCCAATTTTAAGCAGGTTCAATTCCATATTTTTGACCTGTAGGGTGGGTTTGAGTAGAGTTATTTAACATGCATCCATAATTTGGGTAGGTTTGGTTCAAGGGTATGGATACTAATTAAAAAAACTTAAATGCTATTTTAATCCCAAGGTACATTTATAAAATATTTAGAAAATGATATTGACAATATTATCCAACTAGGTATAGAGTGCCACCCAAAAATGGATTGATAAGATTACTAAAAAATATGTGAGTTTAATTAGCCTGTGACTTTGAAAAATTGGATGGACTATAAGCATATGATATTATTAATCACACCATGGATGGACAATAATTTGCAATTATATGCTAGTATTAACTTCATAATGGATGGAGAATATTTTGCAAGTATATAATAGTTTTAATCTGTGATTTGTAAAGCTAACATTTCTTAGAATTATGAAATCTAAGTTATTCTTAGTGTTCAAATGATTACCATGCTTTGTAGAGAATTAATAGAAAAAGTTTATATTAGATTCAAATGGTCAAGTTCTTTTTTAATTGCTAATAGATTCTTATGCATTTTCACTTGATCTTTATAGCAAAATTTATATAGACATGAAATGCGTGCATGTAGTGTGGTTAATGTATATTTGTAAAATATAAATTTATTTTTGGCTTGTTTGAATGAACCTATTTTGATCTTGAACGCAACCGATATAAAAACTGGGCAAGGTAGGACTTTTAGATATAGGGATAGACTAGAGCCAAGAACCGGACCAAACCAACCTGAGTTGCACGCCTACCTACAATGTTAACAAATGACTTCATAAAAGATTTAAATTTAGCTTGTCAGGTTGGGAGACTACTTCGTTGTAAAATTTTTTAAAAAAATGAAAAAATGAAAAAAAATACTAAGAACTTAAAGTGTTATTTAAAAAACGTAACGGAAATATTTCAATAAATTAAAATTAACAATTTTACCAAATGTCCATTTGACAAATAAATATAAAAAGTTAAAAATAAATAAATGCTGGCTTTTTGCTAAACTATCTAAGCTTTTGATTCGCCTCAAACAATAATTATATCCTTATGTAAATGATCTCAAATGTCCAATTGTTCCTTGATAAGCTGCGACATATTTCTCGACCTTGCATGCTTCATTCATGCATGTCTATTTTGGACCATCCAATTCATGGGGCCTGAGCAAAACCTTCGCAACCAAACAACAATGTGGCGAAATATTTGAAAATTATGATACATTGCGTTTGTGATTTAGCAAATGATCAAAAGTACATATGAAACCCAAAAAGAATCAAAAAGGAAAATAAAAAGAAAAGGAAGAAAGAGAAATAGAAAGAAAGAATATATAAGTACTAACGCTTCTTCCTATATCCCTAAAACCTAGAATAGCTTCCACCAGATATCCCCAGGAATGCTGGCCATATATGAATATGAACCCAGAGATTATCAGCCTCAAAAATCTGATGGATTCAATTGATGATTTGTGTTTATTTTGATTGCAAACCTTTGATGATCTCGCAAGAATGTGCTCATTACACATTACTCTTATGAAATTGGGAGAATAACACTTGACATTACAAAACAAACAAAATCAACATTCCTAGTCTTTGAACAGCAACACACTCTATTTTCAAACATGGTACAAGAAATGCAAAAAGAATAGAAGCTAGTTGATGGATATGGGTGCACAGATAAGCAGCTTGTCCACTGCCTATGATTTTGTGGAGAATGTTGGAAAGCCACAGTTACCTGCAGCCAAGTGTAGCTCTTCCTTCAGCACTGATAGAAGTGTTTATGCACAGCTTTTGGAGATCAATGTAGCCAATGATTGTGTCCTCAAACACAGCATCTTCCAATCGAGCTTCATCAAAGGTGGAGCCTGATAGCACTGCATTCTTAAACACTGCTCCTTGAAGGTCAGCATTTTTAAAATTGACACGGTCCAGAACTGCATTCGAAAAGTCCACACCTGCAGACAAAGTGCTTTAGTACTTCTAAAAGGGACAGAAATTGTAATGAGTTCTTCGTCTACATGCTAACACTTGAGGGGATTAATGGGGAGATGTGTCACTGATCCCAACTGTATAAATTAACTTGGCATCTTGCTCAATGCTCTTGGAAAATGCTAATCATCTAAAAAGAAGCACCATAAACACTAGTAACTTACTATTTTTCCTGAGAGACAACAATAATGACAACTACAGCAAAGGGTTAGGCCACAATGAAGATCATCACCATAGAAACCTTATTCTAAGTCCTGTTACACACCATAGCACTTCCAAGGACCATTTCCATTCAAACTGAAGGTCCTTGAGTCTTTATTCACAATGACAAATAAGATCATCTTAGGCAAAATGAGACAACCATACTCATCATAGTATCTGTATAAATGGATTCCATTTTATTCAATTTTACACACTCAACATCCTTTCATTGTATTTCTGTTCCTACAGTCAAGGAGCAATCCATACCCAAATCCTTGAACATGACTAAATACATGCAACAGTTAGTCGCATCTATTCCACGATAAAGCCTGAGAACTTTTACAAGCTCAGTCGCCATCCTCGAAAGCATCTACTCTCATGGTTTCTTCCAATACTCATGTTACCCCAACTTCTGATCTATCAGAGTTCTCACATTAAGCCAATGCTGTTACACAAACGGATAACTAATGATTTAATACTTGTTGTACACATTACGACAATTTTGGACATTCATGAGAAACCTGTTATAATTTGCATGGCTATCGGCTGAACCACAAAGGGGCATGAAATCAACAATATAATAAGTCCAGACAAACCAAGTGTAACTCTGCCCATAAATAAACAAATTCAATAACTAAATACAGGGGAGGAATGCCATAATTACCCTTGAAGCTTGCTCCAACAGCATAAGCTTTGGACATCACTACCTCTGACATATCTGCACCATCAAACTTGGCATCTGACATGAGGGCTGCTGCAAGTGATTTCCCTTTCAAATTTGATTTGTCATTTGTATAATCACAAAATCGAAGATCAATTGGCTTGTCATAAACTCCATTTGCTTGACCAATTGTGTTTCCAACGAATGCTTTCTCACATCGGTTTGTTTCTGTTGACAGTGGAGGCAACCTCTGGAATCCAGTAACAATAAAATTGATGCAGAGAACAACAAGCTAAAGAAAACATTAGCCCAAAAGGGCATAGACTTGACATATATCAGAAATGCATAAATAGGATGTGAAACAACAATTGGCAAATTTAACTGTTTGCGCTAGTGATACAGATATTAACCCCTTCGCTAGAAGACATCAGAACTTTTAGCAGGGATTTTCTTCACTTATACAGCTAGGTTTGGGGACAGTATTAACCATATGCCATTTGAATGTTTTAAGATGCAGCAGTAATCCTTTGGCACACATTAACTGAGTTAATGTCTTAGGAAAATGAAAAAGGAAGATATACAAAATATGAAATTGGGACTGAAAACATGCCAGAACAGGTTACAGCTTATATTGGATGGGTCTCCATTTCAGTATTGATGGTCATAATTTCTCTCACATTTGGAATCCATGAACTAATTCAGCAATCATTCGGTGTTGACTTCAACTAAAAGAGAAACACTTCCTGAAGAAGAAATTGAGGTGCTTATCTATGAACATATTCAAATGGAAGACCTCACAAAGTACCCAAAATTAGGGTGAATTGCATTAGAACAAACCCTCAAATGGAAATCCAAATTTTCTGCTGTTTTTATTCAAGGCCTGAATATTTTATGTTTGCAAGGCACTGCAACTGCTCTTGCAAATACATGCCAATAAGGCGGAGCTTGTACAAAGATCTAAGCTGTCCTTGAAATGTTGATTACACCATCTCCACCAAAATTCAGGAAGTTTCATAGTTGCAGACTACAATATTAAGATGAAACTGAGAAAGACACAAATTTTCTAGACCACATTAACTGGGATACTATGGTGAATCTCAGTATGAAACACCTCATTTGCAGGTGGAAGATCTACTAAGTGCAGCCCACCTGAACTAAGTATTGGCAAGCAAACAGCATCCCCTACTAGCATGTGTGCCTTTGTGCAGACAACACTTTTTTCAAATGCGTGAAGCAAACCTCCAGATTGTCATAGAAAAGGGCCATTTAAAGTCTTTACTCTTGGAATTCATAAATAAAGACAACTGAGACATTCCTATAGTAGTCTAGCATGTCTAAAATTGGAAGAGCTGCTAAGAAGCTACAGTCTATCATATTTTTAATCAATTACATTGTGTATCTTCGTTTGCACAAGATGTCAGACTAATCAGTCTATGTTCCTGCCAAGAAGACATTTCATGAAACTTTGTGCAACCATATATGCCACATCACGAGTTTACTTCAATTTAGGAAACCAGGACTTGGAAATAGCAGAGAAACTTCAGACCTGACTTGCAGCAACAACAGGCAGTGCAGAAGTTACAGTCCAAGTAGCAAGCATGCCACAAGCAACAATTCTTAGTTCCTTGAATGGGGAACAACTCTCCTGAAACCCAGTGTTGTCTTCATTCACTGCCACAGTAAATAGTTCTATCGTGTTTGTAAATTGAATATTCTACTAGTTAATTAAAAGCTAAAACTTATAGAATGGCGCATGTGTGAGCTGGTTAGGGTTAAAACTTAAAACCATTGCAGAGAATGATAACCAATGAATATGAGTATAGTTGCTGTTTATATGGCATAAATGTGTGGTGACACACGTCAAAGGCTTCCCTGGAGGAATTGTAGCTAAAGTTGCAGAGTTTCTAATGCTCAAGGAAGAACGATGAAACTTGCCTAAAGGATAAGTTCACCATAAATATGGCATATATGCATGGGACTAATAGTGCATCAAAAGTATGGGTTCCAATTTATACAGCCTCAATCTCTATGATCAATCTCATTTTGGTATTTGATGGCCTGTTTGAGCCATTGACATTAAGGAAAGAATATTTACAGAGAGCATATGCATCAGTTTATTCAATTAGACTCCAAAATAAAGAAAGCTCCCCTTCATGACTTAGGATTTCTACACACTAAAATAGACATTCTGTATATAATAGACAACATTTAGTTTTTGTTTCCTCCTGTAACCATGACCAGTCCTTGCTCTTGATGATTGTTCTATCACAGCCTTGCCATGCATGTCCATGCTACTTGACCTACTCAAAAGTCAAAATTTGGCTGAGTTAAACCTTTTTAACAGGCTCCAAGCAGATTAAATCCAGAACCCTTTTTTTTCTGTTGTCCATTTGAGAATGAGGAAAAGAGATTGGGAAAAAAGGAATATGGAAAAGTGAGGGAAAAGAGAAAAAATGATGTGATATGGTAGAGGATAATGATTAGAAAAAAAATGAATAAAGACAAAACAAGTGGGCTTTTTGTATGAAAATATGAGAAATAATGATTGAAAATATAGGTAATAATAAGAAAAAGTAGGGTTACTAGGTAGTTACAATGTCAAATCACATCAAAAGGTATAGAAAAAGTAGTGGAAAAGTTCTTCCCCCAACCCTCCTTGTTACCAAACAGTTATTTTCTTTTTTTCCTTGTTGGTAACATTTCCTTACTTTTGAGCATTCAAAATTTTAAAGTCTCTGGCCGCATAACCGCAAACTTCTACCTTGTGTTGCCATAGCTTCAAATCACACCTTAAAAAGGGGCATCCTTGGTCTCAAGTTACACTTCCATTCACAATTTTTGCAACAATATGTTGCAATAATCAACAAGATCATCCTGAATTTTACAAAAAGTTGGATTTCAAATTTTCCCATATGCTTGAAATACTATCTTACTCTCTGGTGAATTTTGCTAATGATGCTAAGGTCACTAAACTTGGATACTTTCTATCAGTTTTGTAGTTTCTGGAAGTTCAATCTCTTGAACAGAGTATCAAAATAAGAAGAGGTCTGAAGATATATAAAGAGAAGATATAGAGAAGATCCGGATAAGAAAAAAAGTCACCATAATTTTTAAGGAACTATGTGAGAAACTCCAGCATGTCTGAAAGAGCTTGCGCGATCAACATGATTTTTGGCTTTGATCAGCCAATGAATAATGTTTGAGATCTACACTTCCAACTGGCATTCTTAATTGATTCTGGTGAAATTGGGATGCCTTTTCAAAGCTTCATTATGGATTTTTATATACCAGATAATGCAAATAAAACAAAGAGGAATTGCAGATGCACATGAGGGAACAATTACATGCAGAATCAAAATGAAATGCAAACATTCAATTCATTTGAATGTTGATTTTGACTAATTTCATTTTTCAAATCCAACCATAACATGAGGCAACATCATTTTGGGCCCAGAAAATTGTTAATACAAGCATACTTATATAAACATTAATTATTGTTTAAAAGTGCATCAAAACAGACAAGTCCCAGCATCAAATCTCAATAGGAATCCTTCCAATTCAGAGAGTTTAGAAATAGTTTTGCCAATAGTTCATCTGACAAATATCATCAACAACAACCAAAGAAAAAGAAGTTAAAAAGAAAAAGAAAAAACTGAGTGAGTGAGTGAGAGAGAGAGAGAGAGAGAGAGAGAATGCAAATATTTTTCAATTAGCGCATTTCCACCAGTTGCTTCCACTGTTAATCTGGTGGGGTCCCACAGCAGATCAGTCACGTACCAAAGATTGCTTCAATTGGTCGCCTTTAACCACATCATCAGGAGTTGCCACTGCAATATGGACCAAGCCACAACCATTTCATGGGAATGCTTCTCTTCTTATTTTCCAATATATTTGCATGTTTCATTAATGAAAATTTTTTCCTGTAGTCAGCAAGAGGTTCTGGTTTTTCAGGCTGTTCAACCCATGTGATGATCCTATTCACAGGAATGCTCGTCCAATCATAGTTACTCCACTGTAGACCCTGGAAGTCATGAAGATAGGATTACAAAAAATGAGGACAGCTAATTGTGCCTCTGCTGATATGGACCTTTAAGCAAGTTCATCTTACAACTTTTTATGTATTTGATCCTAAAATGGGTAGATTATAGCTGCCAGAGACACAGTTTGTTTGCATCTGTATCACATTGAGGTCCATTATTATTCAATGGGTTTTGGGCTAACTTATGAGGACTTTGATCAAATAGGCTTTTCTAATGGAGTTTCTGAAGGTATAGCTTGGACTTTCTACTGGGTTTGTATACGTGGATTTTAGCTTAGTTAGATTAGACCTTTAGAATTCAGTAAAAGTTATGGGCTAGACCTCGTAAGGGCTACGCTCTTACAATAGCAAAGCACCAATTTGAATGTAATCATCCCTCATCAACTGATCCTGATCATCTACAATACAATGCTGAAATAAAATATATTTAGAGCATACTGGTCAAGCAATCCCAATAGTCTAATCGTCGCTACAAAATCGTAAGTTAGGAACTAAATACTGAGATTTCCAAGTTCCCAGAACAATATCAACATCATTTTGGTCATGCCCCACACACCTGCTGTGAAATTGCTATTTTGTGAAATCTGCACATGCTGAAGTTATTTCTTCACATGGGAAACAAAAATCTACACTCATGTAGACAAAATGCCCAACCCCAGTTGCCAATTTCTGATTTAAATAGTCAAAGAAGCATATGTACACTTCTAAACCACTTCAATTCCCAAAACAGTAACATGGGTGAAAGATAACAGCAGAGAGAGTGTCTGGGTCGATTTCATTTCGTACCAGAGCAAGTGATTCGTAACTGTGCCCGATATTTCGTTTGCCGCAGCTCGTTGCGTCTGCATGGCGTGTGAGAAAAACTCTTTGGGGAGAAACAAACGGACGCCATTTCCACCTGCTTCGCTTCTTCCCTGCTCTGTTCTTATCTCGACATATCCATTCGAATCCAAAAATTGATTCGGTGTTGCTCTGGACAACCTGAGAAAAATAGCTTTTCAGTGCACCAATTTGGCTAATCAATGCCAGATATTTGGATGGAATATTTCGTTTATTTTAATATTTTTTCCAAATTAGAATTTTTTAAAATTATCATAATCATCTTTGATATTACAATTAAATCCCACAAATTTAAAATATGTGTATCAATAATTCATGAGTAGAAAAATCCTAAGTTTAAGGGTTTAAACAACCACATTAAAGGATATGTATGCAAGAAAAAGAATCATATCAGTAAGCCAATAACAATAAAATTAATAAAATTAATATTTAGAAAAGATAAAATTCAATAATAAAGAATATAAGTAATAATATAAGAAATTAAATCTTCGAGAACTAATTGAAAATAGATAGAATGTCTTATCAAAAGCAGGAAATGATTCACATTTAGACGGCTTTTATAAATTCAAATCCACACACCCTAACTTAACTTCTAATTGAAATCAGTTTAGTTTGAGGCCCTAAGTCTTCTTTATTATATATAAATTCTTTTTTAAATTAGGCTTAATTAGCTTTATATTGTATAATAAGTAGAGATAGATTGTGTAGTTGCTCCTAGCATTCTCTCTATTGTTGGATTGCCGTTAAATGATAAATGCATGGGTAGAAATGGTTTGATCCTCAACGGAAAAAAAAAATCTTTACAAAATTTATATTTTTAATAATTTTTAACATTTATTGAAGTTAATAATCTTTAATTAACTTTCCTAAACTTTAATATACTTCAACAAAATTTTTATTAAAGTCCATAAAAGTTCATTACTATTTATTGAACCTTTTATAGGCTTTATGGGCATTAATAAAAATTTATTAAAATTTGTTAAATAAAGTTAATGTACATTGATATTTCATAGGTCTTAATAGATTTTAACAAAAATTTTATTAAATTTATTAAAATTCATTAATATCCATTAAAATTTTCATAAGATTCTATTAAAGTCTATTGAACAAGATAGAATACAATTAGAATATGTTACTTATTTCTTTGATTTTACCAAACTTTCATAGATTTATTAAAGTCCATGAAAGCCCATTAAACAAAACTTTTATAAATTTTGTAATTTTTATAAATATTAAAATTATATTTAAACTTCATAAAATCTACCTATACATCCGTTAACTATTAATATTTATATGAAATTTTAAAAAATCTAAATAAACCCCCAAAAATTACTTTTAAAAAATTCTAAAAAAATGCCTTCATATTCTTTGTTCCTATCACCGTAGCCGGTTCAGCATAAACTGTCCTCCCAGCCTCTTTGTTAGCCAGCTTCTAGAATGAATGTATTGTATTCAGCCTTCTAGAATTTCCATTAGGAACATTCGAAGAAAGCTGATTCAATTACCAAGCTACGCTGAGGTTACAAAACGATCGTTTTTGCAAAACAGTAGCATCCAAACTGCTAAAAACGTGTTACCCACTCCCTCGCCAACTCTGAAACAAATTAAGTGGGAACCACGTCTAATTTTTGGTTCGTCCCACCTTACGATTTATTTAAAAATGTGAAGGAAATATTCATACCTTTGACATTATTTTTAAATTATAAGTCAATTTATTATATTAGTGGCCATAAAAAACGTTATTATATTTTTACCAAGATAAATAAATTAGAAAATTCTGACACGTATAAAAATAGCTCATGGTAAGATTTTTAATAAATATTTATTTTTTTATAATTTTATTCTAGTTGGCCCAATTGAATGTGTGATTTAAGCTGTTTTTAGTATTAATTAAAAAATATATTATGTTTGAAACTTTGTGTACGGGAGTATAGATTAAAATTAATATATTTATTATAAGAGGGTAAACAAATCAGCACTAAATCTATTTGCAGAATCTCTAACTCAACCGTATTTATAAATAGTGTTGGAGGTTAGCCCTTATCCAAATTTTCAACAATTTTAGTTTATCTCTTATATATATAAATTTTGTTCTAGTTAAAATAATTAATCATACTTAATCTGCTTACAAGGAGTAAATTTTAATATATTAATCTTAAAAAAACTATGTAAGAATTAATGTATTAAAGAAAGACTTAAGGTGATATGGCTTTCAAAGAAAAGAAGTAAAAATAATATTTGTTTTAAAATTACATTTCTGTTTAAATTAATTAGAGGTGGGTTTGTAATATTATTTGAAATAACAGATAGTAGACTAAATATTAAATATATACATATTTTTTATAAAGTTATTTAAACAGGTTGATTAGGTCATAATCATATTAATCCAACCCCAATCTTATTTTAAAGTCGTCTTATAATTTTTAATCTAACATGGCCTTGAGGGTCAAAAATGTTGTCCCAATCTTATTTGAAATTTGGGGATTGACCCGACCTTATATTTGCACCCCTAAAATTTACAAATGGGCGTCCTTCGATTCTACCGTGTATGTGGCCGTCCATCAGCCTGTCCAATAATATCTAAAGGACAACGAATCAAATGCATAACAGTACAGTGGGTCCCACCAAAAAGGCAATCGCCACGATTTGCGTGTATGCTTCCTCATCTCACGGGAGTGATGCCCGGCAGCAAGAAACGTACGGCGGATTTCTGCTGGTCGAGTGGTTTGACTGCTTTTCCTCTTTTATAAAAGAAACGGTGAAGAAAGATACAGTTTTTGTCGGAATTTTATCTTTATGGACCAGCACAATCATTGTAATACCTGAAATCTTGCTGTTTTTTTTTTAAACTCATTATAAACATATCATGAAATTTAAGCCAATTAATTATCTTTAATGCCATCTTTTCCAATCTTGTTAAATAAAATAGAAAATTATTTCAACCAAAACTTATATGTAAAGCATATGGGTAAAAAATATATAAAATCAAGTATAAAATATGGAAATCAAGTGAATCAACTCTAATAAATAGTAAAATCATTTATTTATATTAGAAAAATGGCTTAAAAACCATATAAATAAAGCATAAAAGTTTAAAAAGCGAGTATTCACTCTTAAATAATTTTAACATGTAACCCATCTAATCTTTTTATCTTAATAATTTTTATGCTAAAGAAGTTGTGGGAAAGATAAGATTGGCTTAAAGCCCTATAAAATAGTCTGTTAAGCTCCAAATAAAAATAGATAATGGAAAGTTTAATATGATCATCTTGAACTGAAACTGGAGATTTATAATAAAAGTTTTTAGATAAATATTAAAAATTATCTTAATTTTGAAAATAATAGACAAGCAGATTAAAATTTATTGTAATTACTACTAATAATAAAATTTTATGGTGTTCTTCAAATGCCTACATTTTATCCCTTATCTCTTTTCCATTATTTTCTTTTATCTTTCTTTTTTTTATCAAGCTAAATAAAAAGACTACCTCCCCATCAATTTTATCTTCTATATAATTGATCCTATTTTTCTATCATAAGTTTATTTTAAAAAAATTATTTTTAAAATTTTAACCTATCTACTGAATTTAGTTGGGCTATTCCTCTGACATGGGGCTCCCCTACATGCTAGGGAATAACAGGGCAAAAAAAGGCACTATAGCATTGAATTGAACAGGGAATGAATGCTATAGATCAACCTCTATCTCTAACAAACGATAAAAAGAAAAGTGAAAAAATAGTGTAAATTGATTAGTTTTAAAATAAATTGATGTAAAATAAATATATTTTTTAATTAAAATATAAATAATTAAAAATTAAATCATTAACAAAAGTTGAACCTACATTTAGTTACCATAGGATAAGAATATTTTCACATGATTACAATAAAAATGCTTTGTAAAAATCTATTATAGTATGTTTATAAAATCTAATTCATTCATTATGTTTGTCATTACTTTTTTAATTAAGACTGAAAAATTTATCTTCATTGAATGCTTAAGCAAGCTATAAATAAGAGGAGAATTTTAATCATATGTATATTTATCTTTAAATGAAATAATTTTTTACGATCAAATTAAGTTATAAATTAAGACACTTTTTAGACTTTTATTAAATAAACTGAATGAATATTGATTGATGGATTGAATTATACTAATAAATTTTCTAAACTCTAAATTAAGCATTTTTATTATAAAATTTGAAAAAAGATATCTATTCTACTTTTTGATACAGCTTTTTTCCCAAATGGACTCCACACACACACAAAGATAAGTAAAATATATTTTAAAAATAAAATACACAAAAGAAAATTTTCTTTTATACTAGCCATAAGATGGATAGAGACATTATTAATAAAAAGGATATAATAATAATAATAATAATTATTATTATTATTATTATATAAAAAGTAGATAATGATGCAAAAAACGTAAAATGATTGTAAAGGATCACATAAAACCCAAGATATATTTTTAGCTTTTAATATAGCCCATCCATTTACTCTAGATGGACGGATTCGATTTCTTCCTGACACGTGAGTAGGCTTCCGTGGGGGTTGTATTGTAAGCTTCCATCATACAAACGATTGCAGCGGATCCGGCCTCTCCTTCCACTTTTTCTTTTTTTCACGCCCTTGCCTTTCCTGCATTTTGCACCGCCCTCCACCGCTTCTCTCTCAGAAACCGTTCTCTTCTCCTCTTTTCCCTCCCATTTCCTCTCTCCTGGGGTTTTCAAGTTGCTCTCTTTCTGCGATCTTGATGGAGAACAGCGGATTCCTTTCGTGCGAGAAACTGGATCGCATGGCGAATTGGGTGGGCGCCAGTGTCGCATCCGCCTTCTTCGCCTCGCTGGAGCGCTGCTCCTGCATCAATCTCAGCACCACCGACATCGAAGACGAGGAGGAGGAAGAAGCTAAGGATCGGCCTCTGATGCTCACCAAGCCGATTGTCCACGACGATCCTGCCCCCGACAAGCTCTCTCCTGTCTGATCTCTCCGTTCGTTCTCCACAATCGGTATCTTCGGTCTTCCTAATCTAATTCCCTAAACAAATGGCTAGCAATGAAATATCTTGTGTAATGGCGCAAGTGGGTTGTTTCTTAATTAAATTTTAGAGTCGTAGGAGAAGATCGCGTCTTTGTTGCTGTTGCGTTGTGGTTGTTGGGGTCGGCGCCGGCGCCAACGTCGTGGGTGTTGCTATTGTCGATGATGATATTCCTGCAATGAGTAATCAAGGGATGTTCTTGTAATTGTGTATTAAAATCAATGTATGGATCTTTTATCTTTGTGCGTGGAACTTTTCTTGGGTGCAATACGGCGGATCCCCATTGTGAATGCGTTGTCCCCTGAAATTATGTGATAATGAGGCAATCGAGACGATTATGGTGTTCTAATGGGTGTCTTTCCTTTGTTATCTTTGATGTTTGTGATGATTGGATCAGATTGAATTTCTGTGATGATATATGAACACTAGACTCTCTTTGATTAGTGGCCTAAATTTTGATAAATTCTTCATTAGCCTGGGAATCATTTTTGTTGTACGGCATTGTGAAACTTTGTTGTTATGAGACAAAATCTGCAAGAAGTTTCACATGATAGTTTGATCCTTCAACTGGATTAGTAGCCCTGGTATTCCTGCCATTAGTAATTGCATTTTTTTTTGCTAGGAAGAGTGTCTTCCACCTCTCCGTGATGCAGAATTCCTTATTTCATCTGTTGGTTTAACTATCGCTTTTGTAGCATGGCAGGAATCGTTTCCTGTTTTCCCTTGCTCGGCCTTTTTTGTTTGCATAGTGTCTCAGGAAAATCTTTGGCATTAAATCCTTCAGGTGGTAATTGGAGAATCTTGTAATTGGAGTTGTGGTTGTGGTATAGATTCACAAAGGATTTGAGTGTCCAGGAAGAGTTTGGAGAGAGATTGGGATTGACAGCATTCATCTGGATTTGGTTCATTTCTTGTAAGGAGGTAGTCATTCAAAGTAGATTCTAGAAGAAACAAGAATGGCCCTTATAAAATCCTATAAGTTGGGGAAAAGCCTGTCTTCTGATGTAGGTTTCCAAGATTCTGTGGAAAACATGTTTGATTAAATAGCTGAATAACTTTTGTATTTATAGGTGAATAATCTCTGAGGAATCAAAGGAGTTCTGCATTTCAAAATTTCAGATTACTTCTGCAAAAATGAATCTTTGGAAAGAAAGACCAATGCCAACAAACATTCATGTTTTATGGACAAAAACAAATTTTAATTATTGCATGCATGGGGATACCTGTGTGGATTTGTTGTTCAGGGTTCAAATCTTTTCTGTGGAAGTGCTGCTTACCTTTCAACAAATAA
>JAYJMB010029336.1:0-11770 GCA_036873735.1 Pouteria campechiana | reverse complement strand
ATTGCAAGACGATTACTGCCTTTATTTTATGAGCAAACTGCAAGGCCATTATGACCTTCAGCTTATGAGCAAACTGCTAAGCAACTACTGGAAGCATTCATAGAAGGGCAGCAGGTTGGTTGAGGGGTTAACTTATGCCCAACCCATCGACAAGTTGGTCCCAAAAATAAAATCCAAACATAGTTGTGTTGATGAGTCTTCGTACAACCCAACCCAAGTTGAATGAGGTTGGGTTCAGGTTGAATTGGATTGGATCAGATGTTGTTAAAGTTAGCTTATGCAGAAAGCTATTAAAAGTGCATAAGAATGAATCTATCCAACAAAAAGAAATCCAGCATTGCATAAAATAAAACCTATTATAACACGAACAAAAAAAATCCATTAATTATGTGTTATCCAGAGAAAAAATGAATAGTTGACTAGCACTGGTTATCTTTGGTTATAATCTCAACCTGATGCAACACATAGGAAAGAAATCATGCCCAACACTCCTAAGCTTCTGGTTTACGTTAGGTGAGATTTCACTAAACAAACTGAAACTGAAGTTGCAGTCTTACTTCCAAGACCTGGCCTTAGCGATATCTAGAATAAATGTGTTGGCCAATCCAGTGAAGTCAATAATTTCTGAAAAGAATTGAGTAAAGCGGGAGCTTCACCTGTAACATCAAGCACCAATAGGGAGATAACACATGGCATAGAAACTTAAATGCCATCTAACATTTTTAGCTAGCCTGCTTCAACATGGAACAAAAAAGTAGAATTTACAAAGAAATTTGTTCTCTCGATTTCTATACATCAGGCAGCAATTGGAAACTATATTCTAGTAAGGAATTTCCAAGAAAGTTTCATTTTCCAAGAGTTAATTTAATATATACTAACATAACAACCCTACTTTTTCTCATCATTACCTATATTTCTATTAACTACTCTCTATCTCTTTTAACTTTATTTATATTATGGCTGACATCATACCCTAAGTGAAGTGCTTGCTAATTTGGCAAAATTTTGCCCTCCAAAAGCATGATCAGTTTTTATTAATTTCCAGGCTAGGAAGAACAACCATATTCCCTTGAACTGTGGGTCCTTGGCTTCCCAGTACGGATGTGCTTTTGTTAATCACCTTTCAAGCATTCTCGACAATGGATTGAATAGTTGGGTAGATGATTAGTTAAATCAATTCAAGATTAGCTACATTATAACCATATTGTATAACATTTTTGCATCAAACCTTTTGGCTTTCATCATGATTGATCTTTGATTGTTTTGCTTAAATCGCCTTAAAATCCTTAAATCTACTACTGGGTGACAGAGTCACTACAATCAGATTTTCTTTAACATCCTATTTGAGAACCAATATGCAGTGTGGTAAGTACCTACCTAACACCTTCCCACAATGTAACCAAGCACCTACTTAAATCTCTTGTTTGATCAATGCATATTGAAATTTTCAATCATTGATTGATGGCAAGCCCCAAAAACACATGTCCACAAATGAGCCACACAATTTCCCTCCAAAATTCCACTTCCTATCATTTTTAAGAGAGGCAACTAAGACCATTAGAGAGTGTTAAGGTTTCTATCCAACCTATTACATCCCTTTTGGGGAGCGAAGTGCCTACTGTCCTTTTCCATTAGTTCCCACCAGGCAACTGTTATTATGATTTCCCTGTAATTTATATCATATCAAAACCCAGAACAATGCAGCCTAGATCCTCAGTAGAGCACATAGAGAACCTTGAAGGATCGACCATGGCCTGGTAGAGCTCCATGCCAATTGTATACAACCACAGTGAATCCCATCAATTCCAACCACTTGTTGATCCTCATCATTATTGGATGCAAAAAAGTGGAAAGAAAAAAGTTGTGAAGTCTATTGACTGATCAAATCAATGATTTAGATCATTCGGACTGGCAATCTCATAGGCCTATCAACCAATATTGTGCTTCCACTAAGAAGACAAATAAATATGAAACGCAAATCTGAAAAATCAGCAGCACCTGCTCCTCAGATCTCTCTTCAATTCCACACATGGAGTACAGCACAGAAAACCTTCAGGAATTGGAACAATGAATGAAGGTGAATGGAGATGCAGATGCAGCTTGATATCACAGAAGCATGTTATCAAACAGAGGAGGTAGTGAATATGGGGAAAAAATAAATAACAAAATAGAAAATCAAATGCCAAGTGAAAGAGGATGAATATTTGGCAAATCTATTGAAAGATCATATTGTTGATTTAGATGATTCAGACTAACTATTTCATGGGCCTATTGATTGATCCTGTGCTTCCACAAAGAAGACAAATAAATACAAAACATAAATCTGAAAAATCTGCAGTGCTTGCTCCTCAGATGTCTCTTCAGTTCCACATATGAAGTAGAAATTCAGGAATTGGAACGATTTGTTGAATGCACATGCATTTTAACATCACTGGAGCATATTATCAAACAGAACAGAGGCAGCAAAAGAGGAAAAAAAGGGGGAAACGGAAAACAAAGAAAAACAATCAAATGCTCTTTGGCTGTGTTTGGATAATAAAAGGGCTTGTAAAAGCCAAGGATTGCAAAAAACCTCCCTTTTCCTCTGATATGACATTTACTTGCCAACAACCCTGCTTCTTCCTTGTCACCTATATTTTTATCCAAAAAGCCTATTTTGTCTTTATGTGATTTATGGTTAACATCACCACTTATCATGCTAACGTCATTTACATTTCTTTTTACATTTACCACCAAATATAAGTAAATTACTGGGACAGAACAACAAATAACACCAATCGCAAACAGATATAGTTTTACTAGGCCATCCAAACCATTTGTTGATCCTAGCCATTATTGGATGCTGAATAAAAGGAGAAACAATAGACAAATCCAATCGAAGGTCAATTCAACTATTCAGATGGCTTGGATTGCCAAATGAATGTGCCTACCAAGAAATCTTACCCTTGCACCAGGCAGATATGCAGGTAAGTACGACAGTACTCTGAAATATTAGCTGTAGTTGCTCCTCAGATGTCTTTTCAGTTCCACAAAAGAGGTAAAGCACAGAAAAGCTTTAGGAATTGGAATGATACATGGGTGAACATCATTAGAGCACTTTATCCACACATATAGAGCAAAACAGGATTTCCAAAAGGATGGAGGCAGTGAAAAGGAGAAAATTAAATAAATAAAGACCCTATAATGTGTGCAACTTAGGAGGACAAAAGGCCAAATCCATTAAAAAAGAAAACTACTTCATGTGATAGTTGAAGTACAAGTGCAAAAGGCTCCATTAGCACCATCAAATAGTTTATAATACCATCTATGTTTGTCTCATTTGTGCGATTACCAGTGGCAGAACCACGAAGAGCCAGGGGGCACAATGAGGGTGGGCAATCCCCCCTCCCCCACCCCCAATTTTTTAAAATACCTCTTAGCATATTGATTCCTTCCCCTCCCCCCCCCCCGCCCCCCACCCAAAGGTCCTAGCTCTACCTTTGGCACCCATAAAATTGAGTGCTTAACCATGCAAAATATAATATGATTAGAACTATGACAACATACATCGTCTATGATGATTTCAAAGAAAGAGGGAAGAGAGGAAAATAGGGATGAAAGGAAGAAGAATAGAGAAAAAATAGAGGAGATTAGGAAAGATGTTTTTTTTCTTGAACTGAAAATTGGCTGCCCTTCATGGTGTTGCAATGCTTGTATTTATAGATAAACCCACCCCCAAGACTAGACAAATCTAAACTTCACAAATCCCTTCTTATAGAACCTACTTCATTTTTCAATATCATTTTCTATTTGCTATGCAACAGGTTTTTATTTTCCAATACCCATTTTCGCTTTCCCATGCAACAACACATACACCTATACTTGTGTCTTGTGCTTGAAGTAACGATATTTGAAAAAGTACCCCTTGTTCTGGCATCAACTCTTCCCAGCTTGGAATAACTTGACTCTGTAGAGTTTTGATTGTTCTACTTCTCCAAAAGATTTGGATCTATCCATTGAACTCATCCTTAGATATCCAGGTGTCATCAATACTTAGCCAATCTCTTCATTTGATGAGGCAATGCTTCATCAACTCCCTGCTTACATCAACTGGTTCACTTCAAACCATTTCAACCATTGGTTGAAAGTTATTTTGATAGTTATATGTAATGTAATACAATTATGTTAGGATATTTTATGTAAGGGAAATGGTTCAAAGGAAGGGTTCCTTGGAAATTTCAAAGTAACCTCTCTATTTTTAAGTCAATCCAAGATGATTAAATAAAATCCAATCCGACCATCATACTTAGCATTATCGCTTTAGCTAAAACATCTGAGCTTATTTTGATTAGAGTCCTATGTGGGTCACAACATTTAAAAATGTATAAAATACAAAATTACTTATATCAATTTATGCATATACTGGAATGTCACGAAACTTTGTAGAATCATAAACTAACAAAAGATTAAGGCATTCAAAAGTATGGATTCATGATTTCCTCCTAGTGGGTCTCACAGAATATGAAAAAAAAAATTTGCATGATGAATATTAGCTCTAAGATGTTGCTAATTTTGGGTCCACCCAAGTGTTTTATTTAGATAATCTTTAGATTACTAAATAAACAAGTAGCGTTAAGTAAGATGAAGATGAAGGGATTGGATTTCATTTAATTATCCATAATGGTAAAACACGGAAAGGTTCATTTGAAATTTCAAAGGAGTGGTTCCTTTGAACCATTTCCCTTTATGTAATATTATAAAGTTAGGATATTTAATTAGTGTCACGGTCACCAAAGATGGAGAATACCATTCATCTTGATAGTGGGTTTAAAATTTCATATCCATCATGCAATGTTATAAGAACTAGACTGAACCTAACAGCTTGATCCATACAAGTGCACAAGCATGAACTAATTCTGAATCTGGTACAGTCTATAGTAGTCTACAGTTTAACTAAAAAACCTGTAGAACCAGGTTAATTGGTGGTTAGGGCAGAAAACCTGTGAACCAGTTTGACAGTTCAAATATCTTTTTTAAGAATTAAAATACAGGTTGGATTGCTTGAGCATAGGTTGTCAAAACCAGAGGATTTCTCCTCAGTATAAGGGTAGGAGTCACAATGCAAATCTCAAATTAAACATTATTTTTCTTTCAAAAATGTTGCTGGTTCAAACTGGTTTTGACGTACCATCAAACCACACCACTTAGGCAACTGGTTCAACTTCAACCAACAATCTGGTTTGGATAAAAGATAACGGTACATATCAGCCTAAATGGTGTTAAAAGGCAAAAAAGTTAAATAGGCACATCAAGAATCAAATTTAGAACCTAAAATAATATATGCAACTCCTCTGCCAAGTATACTGACATACATTTAACAGCATTTTACATTTATAACATTTAAAGCATAAACCAAGCATGGTTTACAGCTAGATCAGTTGAACCCAACAATTCATTAGCCCATTCTGCTCTTTTCCTCTTCCTTTTCTTCCAAGAAAGGCTACCAACCAATTTCAGTTAAACTTGCCAACCTAGTCCAGTCCAGTTTTCAGAAGTTATACTGAAGTAAACCTTTAAAAAGGTTCTGACCTATAATGGTGTCAAGTTTGTGAAGATTTTATCAGGAAAGCTCAAAATATGGTGAATTATCACAAGAATCCCTTAAAAAAGGCATATGAAGCTGGTGATTCTTGTGTTAAATAAAAAAATCATCAATTCGTCCTTGATGAGTCCTGGTTGAACCAATCTAAAATGAAGAAAGGGATTTCAAGGTGATTCTGCTAGAATCCTTGCCAACTGGCATGTTGGGCCTGCCATAGAGCCCAAGGTGTGTCAGTTTTGGGTCAACTGGTAGGGTTAAAGCGTTAAACATCAAAAGTACAGTTATATATTTTGGAAGGGTGATTTTCCAATATAATTAGATATCCTAAGAAGATTAGGATAAGGGAAAGGTTATTTAAGATCCATAGAGATATGTTTATTTAAGGTGGGTAAAGGTAAGGATGATGGTCGTTTAGAATGAATATAGACAAGCTAATCTCAAGTTCGAAGTTATTTTATTATCTTATGGGATTAGGATAAAATAAGATTCAGTATACAAAATAATTGAGAGGTTTCAGAGATAGGTTTATAGATTTGTGGGGATTATCCCATCTATGAAAGGGAGATCTGATGTGTAGACGTGGACAACCCAGGTGTTGAAGAGTTTGGAACTTTGTTTTAGTTCTCATAAGAAGGTTGGGTCAGTGTCTTCTCTTCAGTCTTGACTGCTTTCAAATATTTTGAGTTATACCCCCATCAGTTCTTCCAACTCAACATAGACATCCCATTGAAACAGTAATGGACTAAGCCACTAGATCTAGCTAATCATTCTTTCAGTTTAGTCATTCAATTTTGTAACAAAGCTCATCAGAAAAAATTAAGAAATTAACTAATTATATGATGTCAAAGGTAATATCATTCATGTTTATTAGATCAAAGCAAGGTCGCAAGATTACGAGCATAAAAGCTAGTTAGTGCATAAATTACCAACCAAAGATAACTCAGTGCTTGTCTTGGCAAACATCCTTTTCAGGAACATGAGATTCCAATCCCTTAGTTTTCACCTTCTCTATAGACCTGAAAAAAGAGCAACCATAAAGTAAAGATTAATTGTCAAAAGATGAGCTATTAAGATCAGTTACTAGAATTAACCAGAACTAGACATTTATGTGTAGCATTTGAAAAAGCATATGCTTAAGAATCCACTACATTAACACGTGGACACAAAAAGATAAAACATATGAGAACAAATACAATGCATGAATCATCCAGGTAAAAGGATAGAGTGAACTCATTCTTGGTTGGAATACTGTCTTGACAAAGGCCCTTACTGAATTGAGTGTCAAAGCGCCTGCACCAGATCCACCACTAGGCCCCAGTGCCCTCTGACTTTCTTGCTTGTTTTGTAGGCCCTTAAGTTACGAAGCTTGCAGGATCATAGGGAGCAGATTCAAACAGATATCAAGAAACCAAGCACCTCCATTGTGCTCATAACATCCTCATCCACTGCTTGAATCTCTTCATGACAACATCATCCTCATCCTTCTTCTATGGCATCAAGATGTTTCTCCGCTTTCTTAATAGAGATCTACTAGTTAATTGACATAGTCTTCCAATCCCGACACCTATCTATCAGTCTCTCAAGTGCTGCTTTTTTCTCCTGTATCAAATCACCTTCATTGTCATCATGATATCCTTATCTACTGCTTGAATGTCTCTTCATGACAGCTTCATCCCTCTTCTATGGCATCAAGACGTTTCTTGCCTTTCTTAAGGAAGACCTTCTAGTTAATGGACGTGGTCCTCTGATCTAATAAAGTGTGTACCAACTGCCCATCTATCTCTCAGGTGCTGCATAGGTTTTGTGCTCTGTCAGCTCATTTGGCAATCTTTAAGTTTGCCACGATTGATCATAGAAGCAACCAGGCCCTAATACTAACTGTCAGGCACTAACCTACTGTCTCCAGAGTTCCAAACACCATGCGTCACCATCCAATGTTCTAAGGTCTAACACCAAATGAGTTGGCCTTCCCAACTCTTTCTATAACTAAGTAGGCAAGATAACACAAAAGAAGTACAAGACAGCACAAGCTGGAGGTCACAGGAGGGATATAATTAAACTTGTACCTTGTAATGTTGTGTGGCAGTCATGCAAAGCCCTAACGCTACCTATGCTAGAATTTCTAATTCTTTCTACCACAAAGTAGGCAAGAGAACAGAAAAAATGGCCTAGAGAGAGTATGAGAGAGGGCCCAAGTGAATGGAACTGTATTGATAGTAAAGAGAGAGCTTACATGCCTTGAGTTGGCTACAAATGAAAGTCACACCCTTAGATATAGAGCTAAGGAATACCATTTGCAGCATGTCTATCATCTAGGCATAGCCTGACATTTCCTAGAGACATCTCAAATGTTCCAGAAATCTTCATGAAATTCTACACCATGCAAAGTACTGCATTTCCCTACAATGTTAAAATGTTGCAATGTCACAAATAAACCTCACACTCAAACTATGCAACCAGAAGGCCCAGACATTAATTCCCTCAACACAAATACAGGATAAAAATAAATTACTTCTCAAACAATGGAAAAAGAAAAGGATGACAACAATGTGAACCATCTGTTTTCCAGATTTGAGCAATTCAAATCATGCCTTTTTTATTCTATCTGCCTGTTGCTTACTTAATTCCTAGCATCCATATTACAAATCGGATTTTTAAGATTTTAATTCATGATTCTTACATGAATAGTCCAACACACATCAAAATAACAAACCCATCAATATAGGAAAGATTAATTCACATTAGGTGAGAACAGCAGTAAGTCCAGGCGTTATGTGAGGTAAAAGTTATCAAGAATGAGGAACCATTGAACACAAGAAAAGACTTAGCATGAATGTGGCAAATGGTTAAATGGGCATTACCTAGACGAAGCAACAGATTACTCCTCCAGCCATTGTTGAATCTGCCGAATGTTTCGCCTAAACATAGCCGCTGACTGTTTGATATCACTCTAGAAGCGGAGGACAACAGCACCAATACCAGCAACAGTGAGAATGAAATTTGACAAAGCCATAGCTGTAAAACCCGTGCTCTAATGTTAAAACTTCCAAACATAGGAATCAAATTACATGTAAATAACACAACAACCATCATCCAATTGCCAAAGATAACTCTAAAAATAGCCATCTTATAATAGGCTTGCCATGCCCCATAATGTTACTTCGTCAGTTGTCCCAACATTGGATTGCAAGATTTTAGCAACAGAAATTGAAATTTTGTCACCCATGAGCCATGACTACACATATAGCAACAATAATGGTCAAGATATCCGACCAATGAAATTCCCAAACAGCAAGGAGCAAAAGTAAACAGATAAATAGAACACTCAACATTGTGGTCCAGGATTGGATCCTTAACAGCTAAATAGGTAAAATAGTCTCTTTTGACTCTGACATGTAGAGCTCTAGTTCAATAATCCAGACCATCAAAATCTTCTTTAACAATCTTTCTGAACTTTCAATTTCTACAATACAGATTATGGGGAGCCACACATTCAATGCAAATGGAGAATAGTGAAGTTTTTTAAAGACATGAAAATCATGGCATGGCGCGACCATTAGAGGATCGGCTTTTTGTCAAATTGTAATTAGAATACCACAATGCTTCATTTAAATTCGTGGTGCCCTTTAATTAATGAGTATACACATAAACAATCAAAAGGAAAAAGCAAATAGCAAATGTTCATATCATAATAAGGAAATGATGACCCACAGATGCACAATATGGCATCTCAAAAGCAAATAATAGTAGCATCATTAATCATAGATCATATTAATTGGCATCAGTTGCTTGAACCTGCCATGCCCTTCAGCTCCTTTGAGGACCATTCTGTTCCTAACTCCACCTGTCCTTTAGTGCCTTCTGTTAGAGCCTTCAATTGGAACTAACTTGCTCCTATAAAGTCTACTTGAAAATAAGAAAAAAAAAATTGGGAGAGAAAACTGAAAGATTTCTTCTATGCCACTTTCATCGTTTTAGGGTTGTAAATTGGGTTATAGTTAACCCAAACCCAACCAACACAGCTTGATTTTACTTAGGTTGGGATATTTAAATTTGTGGTAATTTTCACTTAGGATTGGATTGGGATTTTTAGAGTTGAGTTAGAAAAGTTAAGGTTCAGCCCAACCCAATTTCAAAATAGGGTTTGATTAGATTAACACCATAACCCAACCAGATTTTCAACCCAATTTCAAAATAGGGTTTGATTAACACCATAACCCAACCAGAGTTTCAACCCAATGTCAAAATAGGGTTTGTTTAGATTAACACCATAACCCAACCAGAGTTTCAACCCAATTTGCAAACTGTTTGTAATAATATTATGTAAATAAATGTGTATACATTTATTTTAATATTTATATTAATCTTTTGAGCCTTTGCCATTAAAAATCATAAATGATGCTTTAAAAATCTTTAAAAACTATTCATAAATTTACAAATGAAGTAAAATTTTGGTAATTAAATTACTTTCCATCTCAAATACATTAAATCATGCATATACCCACATCTTTACACCAATAAAAACATCATTAACTAAAATTTAATCATATATTAATCAAATTGATGAAAATAATCTAAAATTTATGAAATTTATTAAAACCAACCCATATTTCTTAGGGTTGGGATGGGATTTTAAAAATATGATTGGCTAGATAGTCTGCTTTTGACCTTAAAGACTGTAATAAAGAAATGGGAAGGAAATTCATTTTTCTCCTTTTTCCTACCTCTTTAATTGACATCACAGTTACCTACTCTCACCTATCATAAAAAGCCTACATTTTCCTCATCATTACTTATATTTCTAAACATCACTTACATCTTTTCATCTAAAAAGCATATACATTTTATCTTTACCCACTTTATTTTACCTTATCATATGATAACAATTCTTTCATTATCCTACACTTTTCCAGGGCCTCTACCAGAATCACCATACATTGACGTAGATTACACTTGCTTGTGCTACTACCTGCCTGAGCTAGCTAGACATATAAAAGCTAATAAATATTGGTCTCAATGCCAGCATGGGTTCTGGCCAACCCTAAATGTCACAACCCATGGTCATGCTAATCAGGTATTGTCTACTTTGAATTATCACAGTCCTCACGGCTTTGTCCCTTTGTAGTTGTTATCCATACAACCCCCATAAAAGGTACCTCAACAAATTTTCATAAGGTCCACATATACAAACCAGGATTTCCCCCCTCCCCCCCTCGAGGGCAATGTAGGATATCACAATCCCTCTTGGGCTCCAATGTCCCCGCTAGACACACTCTCATTCTAGGATTGTTAGGGGTTGGTTATGATACCATTTGTCAGGACCTGTGGCCAAACTGCTAAGTTATTGTCTGCACTGGATAATCATAGTCCTCACAGCTTTGACCCTTTATAGTTGTCGCTCATATAACCTTTACAAAAAGTGCCTCAACAAGTTTCCACAAGACCCACATATATAAGTCAGGATTTCCCCTCTCACCCGGGCAATATGACATATCACAATAACAGTCATTGGGGGAAGGATAACAAACCCCACAATTCAATCCATACGCTTAGCGTCCTTCTGTCCGCCATGGCTATAAACTCCTACCCTCAGGGTCCTTCTGTCCGCCATGGCTATAAACTCCTACCCTCAAGGTCTTTCCATCAGTTATGGTTATAAGCATTGTTCACATATTTGCTTGCATTAGATTAGGTTAGGTAAGGTAATTATAAAGAAATTTACTTGGTCTAAAGAACTTTGAATTTGGAAACATTGGAAGTGGAACTTGGATCATGTTGTATTATGAATTGTGCTCAACAGCTTGGAATTCCAGCTAAGATTAACTTGGTCATCTTTAGGTTAGGTCAGGTTACGATTCTCGTCCAAACTAAACAGAATTACCTTGCACTAATAAATTGGGAAAAAGCAAATTCGGGGCCACCAACTCATATTAACAAATGTTAATCACATAGCGTGAGGCACCACCACAGCAGGGCACCTTTCAGGGTAACCTCAGCAGAGAAAAATCTCCACACACAAAATCCTACCTTCACAAGTTCCAATCCCTTGTTTTAACCAATGAAATCAAGTAGGCCACCAAGCCACACAGCAAACAGGAAGCAGTCAAGATAAAACAGGACAAGAAAGCATTTTGCGGGCCCCACATTATTGTTTCATCCCCGCGCCCACCCCCCCTCAAAACAATATAT
>JAYJMB010029325.1:9303-37130 GCA_036873735.1 Pouteria campechiana | reverse complement strand
AACCTATGTGGGCCACAATAAATATAACCTCTTAACATTACTTAGAATACTTTTCTCAATGTTGTGACTTACGTAGGTTTTTGAATTTGTTGATTTTTAATATCTAGATTAAAGAAATAATACTAAGCACTATGATTAAGTTAAATTTGATTGAAATATTATAACATATAAAGACTCAAGAGTTGCAAAATATCCCTTTAGACAAATATAATATAATATAATTTGTATTTTTAATTAAATCCATAAGTTAGATATACAATTGTATATAAATGATAATAATTAAGAAAAGTATAATTATCTATTAATTATGTTGGCCGTTTTAGCAAATAGCAACATATTTTCGAACATGAGGCAGAATCTCATGGAAGCTTTCTACCGTTTCATAAATGGAATGATTCCATCATCTTCAGAGTCACACGTGTTGCATGGTTGTAGTCATGGGAGGATCAGGATCACATGCCAGTGAGGGTGGGCAATTGCGCCTGCTCAATTTTTGAAAAATCTTTTAAAGTGTTAATAATATTTAAAAATTCCGTGTATATAGAATTGCCTCTCTCAAGTAGAAGATTGAGGGGAGAAATAAGAAAATTTTTAAAGAAAAATATTTGCTAAAAATTTATTTATCATAAAGATAATTATTATCCTGATTGTATATAAATAATCTTGGGCATTTACTTAATCTTGCAAAAATTATTAGATGGGTGGTCGTGTACGCTGCCACATTTGCAGTGAAACATACTTACATATGACATTTAGTAAAGTCAGAGTTCTAATTATAGGTTGTTTAGTATTTTTTTTGTTGTGTATTTTCTGTTATGTTGTATTTGGGTGATTTTATTTCTTATTTGTTCACCCAGATGATTGACTTGCAATCACATTATTCCTCCCCAATAAGTTATTTGTGGCTCCACATTGATGCTAAATATAAAAATGATTTTAATAATTCCGCATGTGTCCAACTCAGTTCACACGTGCCAAGCAGAGCAGGGCCATCCAGGGACCCACTCCAAAAAGATAAAAAAAATTCAAATATCTAGAATAAGCGAGAGACGCATAAATGCATAAAGCATCATTAGAATCACATTACAACAAGCCTCCATTCTCCAAATCCTTCCCGTACAACGCCTGAAGCATAAAAGCAGTATCTTCTTCCTCAACTGACTCTCTCCTATACTGTGTAACACGCATCAAAGATTTTTTTTTTTTTTTTTTATAAATATACAGAGATTTCAAAGGATCACCGCAGTGATTTATTTGCATGCACCATCATATAGAGATAACAAGGGAATGGTGAGAAGACAGAGCGCAAGTAAAGATGGAAGAAGCTAGTAAATCACTTTGGCTCTGCAGTGGAACTCCTGTTGATATGTTATGGATGGTTCAAGAAAAAGGCGAAGGAGGGGTGCTTAGTAGCCTGGATAAACAGGGGGTGGTGGAGAGGCATATGACACCCCAATAACAGGAAGGTCGTTATCTTTGCTGACCTTGGGTGGCGATGATTGTTGAGGACGTGCCGAGGATGGAGGCGGTGGCGAGTTGACGGGTGGAGGAGGCGAGAAAACAGGAGGAGGAGATGAGCCGGTTGGGGGTGGGGGTGCAATTGGATTCATGGAACCTAAACTGTATGGTGGGGGTACGGTCGGAACAGGGGTTGATGGTGGTGGTTCAACGAATGGTGGAGGGGGGTAACCTTGACGATCCGGCGGCGGCGGGACTGACTGAGGAGGTGGTGATTGGACTGGTGGCCGCGGTGAGTTAACTGGGGCTGGCGGTGGAGGCGGTGATTGGGCTGGTTGTGATGGTGGGGGGGACTGAACTGAGGGGGGTGGTGGTGGTGTCGAAGTAGTAGTTGAAGCCGGTGGAGGAGACGAAGAAGGTGTTACCGGAGGAGGCGCCGGTGATTGTGCCACTTGAGGAGGAAGGGAAGGTGTGGGTGGAGGAAGAGGAGACGACGCCGGTGACGGTGTCACTTGCGGAGGCATGGGGGCTTGAGTAGGAACTGGAGAAGGTGTTTGAGATGAGATTGGTGGAATAGAAACTGACGGAGCGGAAGGCGTGGGGGGTTGAGTAGGAACAGGAGAAGGTGTTTGAGATGAGATTGGTGGAATAGAAACTGAAGGAGCGGAAGGCATGGGGGGTTGAGTGGGAACAGGAGAAGGTGTTTGAGATGAGATTGGTGGAATAGAAACCGATGGAGCGGAAGGCATGGGGGGTTGAGTAGGAACGAAAGAAGGCGTTTGAGGTGATGTTGGTGGAACAGAAACTGATGGGGTCGAAGGCATGGGGCCTTGAACAGGAGCAGGTGTTTGGGATGAGGTTGGGGGAATCGAAACCGATGGAATCGAAGGCATGGGCGATTGGGTAGGCGAGGTTGTCGGAATGGAAACTGGGGGTGGCATCGGAGCTTGGGTAGGAACGGAGGAAGGTGTTTGAGGTGAGGTTGGCGGAAGGGAAACAGATGGAGAGCCACCGCCTGACGATACTCCTCCTCCTCCGCACTTGGACTTGCTGCAGTCGACGGGGCGATTCACCACAGGCGAGCACACAGTCGAGGTCTTCTGACCTGGCCGGTCCGGGATGCAGTTGCTCTTATCATCGAAGAAGACGCCCGATCCCAACGACGCAACGCAATCCCCTGCCTCTCCGTTGAAGTAGTTGTTGGAGAATGTGAAATTGGAGAGACTGGGCAGGCGGCAAATGCCCTCCGGCACAATACCAGTCAGCATGTTACCTGAGAGGTCCAGCTCCTGGACGGATTGCAGGCCAGAGAAACTCTTGGGCAGCACGCCGGTGAGCATGTTCGACCCCAAATTGACGACGGTTGCATTTGCCAGCAACCCAATCTCGTTAGGCAGGCACCCGACAAGGCCATTGTTTATCATAACAATCTCATTCAAGGTGCCGGTCATCTTGCCAATGCTATTGGGAATGCAGCCGCCGAAATTATTGTTGGCAAGAACAATGACAGAAGCGGTAGAATTGCCCATGTTCTCAGGGATGTTGGAAGAGAATCTATTGCTATTAAGGAACAGGGCATCGAGATCCTTGTCGAACAGCTCAGGGGGAAGCGGCCCCTCGAAGTCATTGAAGCGGATGTCGAGATATCTCAGCGCAGGAATCCCAAGAACCACCTTGGGGAAGGGACCCACGAAGCGGTTGTTGCTGAGATCGAGCTCGTAGAGGAGCTGGAGGCGAGAGAAGCTCTTGGGGATGATCCCACAGAACCGGTTGGAGTTGACATGGAGGAGGGCCAAATCGGTGAGGAGACCAAGCTCGACAGGGAAGTAGCCGGCAATGTCCATCTCGTTGAAATCAATCCCCGATACGACTTGTACGTTGGGATCGTCGAGGGCTGGTGAACAGAAGACCCCTTGGTAGGAACAGACATCCGCTCCATCCCAATTGGAGGTGACTTTCTTGGGGTCGGAGTAGACGGCATTCTTCCATGCATGGAGGGCAATGTAGGCTCTCTTGAGCCTGGCGTTCGGGAATTGGAGGTCCACCTGGACCTCTAGCTCGTAGTTGTCAGGGAGGTCGCCGTTCTCCGGGAGGGCGAGGAGCTGGCGGCGGGCAATGAAGGACGCCTCGGCATCGGAGAGGGCGAAGGAGAAGACGGGGATGGAGAGGAAGAGGACGAGGCAGAAGCAGCCATGGCCTTGCATTGTTCACACGGCATGGGGGAGGAGGGAGGGAGATGGTTAAGAAGACCACCCGCTCTGTTTCTCTCCCTTCAGTTTTCTTCAAATTTCTGTTTTTTCCGTTATCGGGCATTGGCCAGGAATGCGAGTTTTGCCCCGGAAATCGAGGGCTATTTCCCACTCGCAGCTTCTTCGGGCGTTGTCCACTACTAGCTACCGGCCTTCCCACCTCTCTCCGTGTCTCTGCCACCTGTTCCTTAGTCTAAAAGACCCGTCTTTTTACCTGGTGATTAATATATATATATATATATGACTTTATATTCAAAATGAAGAATTTTAGTACAAAATATTTTTGAAAAAAAGATCATATCATCGATAGTTAATACCAATGTTATTTGTTTGTTTTTTTTTTTTCCTTTTTTAGGTGATTATGAGGCTTTTTAATTTTAAATGTAAGTTCCATGCACTTAGATATTTGACACTAACTAACTAACTAAGCTCTTTATTTTTTATATTGAAATTTTTTACTCTTGGAATAAGATTAATTATTTCTTCAGCCCCAAAGAAATGCTGGGCAGCTCCTAAATTCAAATGACCCTTGGGAGTATTCACTGGACTCCATTTGTAGAATTTAACAACCTTCTTTGTAAAATTTTAATCTTAACTTCATTTCTAAACTTTAGACCTAACCTTATTAGCAGTGTCATTAAAGCTGGACAACCAGTTAAGTTTTCAATTTACGGTATGGCTGTTTTAACCATCTATTTCAACCAAATTAACCACTTCAATATATATATATATATATTTAAATAATATAATACAAATTTTAAAACGAATAGAATTCTACCACTATTTACATTGTTTAACATGTGTTTTTGTCAAATTAGTCATATTAAAAGTTTTAAAAATAATTCATTTGATCAGAACAAGAGTAAACAGAATCAATCATTAAGTGGTTCCAATCCCTAATTAGACATGTTCGGCAGCTGGTTCAATCGGTTTTTATCAAGTGGTTCCAATTCCTAATTAGACATGTTCGATAGTTGGTTCAATCGGGTTTTGGTAACAATTGTTATTAGTGAAATTTCTGGTGGAATTTGAATTGACAATTCAAATTAGAAATCTAGGTTGTTTTAAATTTTTTTCTTCAAATTAATTCTAGAGAAAGGTTAACAACAATTAATTTACTTAGCAAATCGCAATAAAATATAATGAAAATTTTAAACCCTTTTACAAATACTAAAAAAAGTACAAAACGATAAATTTTAAATAGATAGTACCCAAATTCAATAAAGATATACCTCTAAGGAGATAAAGTAATTATAGAGAGAGTGAAATGTGATCTTGTAAAGACATTTCTGTTGTGGTAAAAATGCACCATTTTTATTTTAAAAAATAAATTTTAAAATTCAAATTTATATATGATGTTTGGCATTAATTATCTAGTTAATATACAAAAAGTTATAAAATGTCTTATTCAAAAATTAATATGAATTCATCAAAATTGTCTAAAATCACTAAGCAAATTGTAGTCCACTAAAGCCTTCAAATAATATGATTTTTAACATCTTAGCAAAGCTAGAGGGTGGAGAGAAGGCTAATAGGAGTAGGGCTACCCCACCATCAACCCTAACCCAATCTACAAATCGAGTTCAATCCAATCCATCCAACCTAAGTTTTAACCTAACCCAATTCTACCAAAATCAGGCCTAATTAATCGGAACCCATTTCTATATTTCGATCACGAATGCTTGGGAGTTTTTCAACTGAAAGCTCCTGTGACATTGAACAAGGACATTCAAATGCACACCGCAAATTAAAAACAGTCTACTCAATAAAAATAGATCAGAGAAGTTTAGAGCAGAGCAAAACTACAAAAGCCCTTCAATATATAAAAAGGACAACCGATTCCACAGTTGGGGTGTTTTGAAAAGACCAATACCAAGAATATACAAGAAACAAGCATATATATATCTACAACAAACGTAGAAATAAGCACCAGCCAAAACATAAAACAAAAAAAAAAAAGAAAAAAAAGAGGGTGCACAGGTAAGAAATAAAGGCCAAGGAAAATGTTTCTACATTTGGGAGCACGCTAGCCAGACCCCACCAAAACCAGGGAATGTCATTGTATCAGTCTGTTTCATGATCAGGGAGTGGAGAAAACCAAGCAGGATACACTTTCATGCTTCTGAGGAGTGCGGTGTGAGGAGAGTCTGGCAATCTTGCCTTATCTTCTTCTTCAATCTCCTCCTGGGTCTTCGGAATTCCATCTGGTACCGGGAAGGGTCTCTTACTTGCCTTCTCTGCATTTGACTGCTTGTGGCTTTCAACCCCTTTGTTTTTCTTTTTGTAGAATGCTGACCAGCCATATAAGTAACCAACCAGAGATTTAACTCCGCCAGCTTGCCTCAGCAGGTTCTCTATTTCATCTTTGGGAACCTCTTCCTGAGTTCAAACAACCAAAATCGGAATTACTATTTAGTAGCTAAAGAGCAGTATCAGAGCAGCCTCGCAGCTTTGGAAAAAACTTACTTGTAGATCTTTCAGCTCGAAGTATGCTCTCCAGCACTTGTAGCAATCATCACCCTCAAGCGTTGAACAATAGTCTGGAACACCATGAAAAAAAGGAACATAGCTGATCAGGCATAGCTTTCCTTATCCTGAGCCCTACAAGTCTTTTGCTAAAGACAGACAAGAACAATGAACGCTTGAATGCAGAGGAATCAGCGCCAGCATCATCAATGCCCACCAAGTTATGATTTGGTGATGAGAAAGAACCCCGGGATGCCGGCGCAATGGTTGGGGCAACTTAGACTCTCCATCCGAAAAAGCAGAAGTCCATGAAGCTCAAATGCCTTGAAATTTCAATAACAACTCCACACGAGAAAATTTTGATATTATAACTAAAGCCAGGACTGTTGCTGATTCCAGGCATAAGGTTCCAGTGGTTAAAGGACTGGTTCCCCTGATTGGATTGGAAAGAAAATAATATTTTCCAACTACTGATACAGCATATACCAATACTAACAATCCCTTTCCCTTTTTTTAATCACTGTTTGTATTTTTAAACATTACATCCTGTCGATACAACATATACCTGCAATAACAATCTTACTCTTTACAATCATTTCTTCTTATTTATTTTAACCTTGTGATGTGGTGACATCATTTCCTTTCCTTCCTATCCAACCAGATGGAAATTCTGAACTCCGGTAATCTCTCTGTTTTGGAAGCAGACCGGAAGTGCATTTCTGTGGTTAGCCCTAGCTCGCCACCCATTTGCTAAAAGACACAAGCCCTAGATCACTAACCCTTTGCCTAAAGGGTGTGCTTGGTCCCAATTAATCCATGTGGCTAAGCAGTGCGACTATATCACAGCAGTATTTAAATAGGGTACTTGGGTTCTGAACAATCGTATTTTTACTAACAGCTTAATAAGATAATTACTGGAAATTGATGTAACAGCACCGGAAAAAGGCATAAATCGCATGCGAACACCAAAACCAATGATTTTTCCGTAACGCGACATTTAGGCAGCGACAAGAAAATAAAACCTAGTAAACATCGACAAAGCTCCAAACCAGAACTGGAACAAGTAAATGCACAGGAAGGAACAGCAGCAGTCGATCGCGGAATTTCACATAAAATCAAGTAAAAGTATGTATTTAAACAACGAACAGATAGCAATCGCCGATCCCATTCCTAGAACTTGAGATAAAATCAATAAAACATATAAAAAAACCAACAGCTCCATAAATCCTATGAAAAAAAGGAGAGATCCTGATAGATCGAACCTAAGAAGAAAACAATACCGCCATAGAGTAAAAAAAGGAAAACTCACCACGGAGCTCGTTCTCTGTTTTTCGTATAAAGGAAGGCTCTTTGAGTGCGCGTTCGATCTTGCTCCTGCTGAAAGGCTCGCGCTTTGGAATGTACGCGTCGCTTTTCCGAGCATCGCAAATCGTAGATGCAGCTCTCGATCGAGGAAGATCTGATGAAGATTCTGCGAAAAGAGATGAAGAAGATATCTTGAACGGAAGGGATGCAGCCATCTTTCTCGAGACAGAAAAACAGACCCGGGGCAAATCCATCATTTGTACTGGATGATTGCTTCGGTTCATCTCGACGAATTAATCTGGGTGTGTAGCAATGCCGATTCCAGTCATATATTAGAAGATCCGAACCATTAGATGATTCCATGTTCACATCACTTAACATTTTCATGATATATAAAATACTTAGAGCACAAAAAAATAATCAGAATCCTTAATTTTCTATTTAGAATAAAAAAATAAAAATGTAATAAAATAAGTAAACTTTTTTTTACCAGTAAATTGGAATAAGATGAAATTCATTAGATGAACGGTATAGATTACATGAAATCGATTAGACGGACGCTCTGGAGTTGATTTCGCATTGGAGTTTTATAGAACGAGAAGGTAAAAACTCCACTTACCGAATATGTAAGTTCGGATAAGGCTGCGGGCATCATTTAATTTTTATTTATTTCAATTTTCAGGGGCTTCAGTTCTGTTAAGTTGTAACTTGTACCGTCGGCAAAGGATAAGAAGAACCGTCGTGATCTCAGCAAGCCGCTGAGTCACGTCGAAACGAGACCTACGGGCCTGGATTACCATTGCTGCCACGTAGGAAATTATTTACCATACCGGTCCATTGCACGGCACCAACAGAAATGAAAGACGCTGTTATCATCACATGACCCTAACGCATGCTTGGAAGAAGTTAAGTTTATATCTGAGCGTCTGAATGTGAGGCCCACTTGAACAACGGTTTTGATGATTACCTTACATTCGCATGTGGGCATTTTCAGAGCGCGTGCCGGATTTGTCGCGTAGACCCGCGGTGAAGGTAAAACCGCGGCCGCGAATAAAATATCTGGGCCAACCCATGGTTTAGCGCTTTCTTGCGGTTTCTGAATATCTGGACCGAAAGAACTTGATAAACGGCCGCCTGGGCGGATGGGTTGGGGGATCAAGCAAAGCACCGAATATGGAAGTGGGGTAGATACATTTCATCGCTAAAATCTAAACCTGTAATTTTTTTTCCAGCTGATCGCTTGCGAGATGTATTTGATTGGATTTTTTTTTTTTTATAGATTTGATATATATTTTAATATTATTTGCTTTATAACTGATAATATACTTTTAATAATCAATAGGCTCTGAGATGGGGGGAATACAATGAAAAAATATGAGAGGAGATTCTCTTTCCCCTCTTTCTTCTAAGCATTTTAATTAATTTATATTTTATTGGTTATTAATTATCTTAATATTTTTATTTAATATTTAAAATACCACTTATTTATTTATATTATTCCAAATATTTTTACAAATGAAGACGGAGGGCCACGCCAATCGCCCCCCCAAATGACTTTGTCTCGTGAGATAATCTATCACATCCGAATTTAATAAAATCCAACATAAAACAAATGATTTTATAATTAAATGAAGAACGGCATTCGTGGCACGCGACTGTGGGAAGAGAGAATGGATTGTGGCAGAGTGCTAATATCATCAACAGAGAAAAAATGAAAAGACTGTATTGACTTTGGATCATTAGGATTGGATAAATCAAAATGTCAAGGTCAGAAATAGAATTGTCCGTTGTCCCCATCCAACCCGCTGACATGCATGTGATGTGCATAGCAATGAGCTGCCTTCCAAAAGCTCCGTGCTCGACCCTGATTCTGATGACGGGATTGCTTAGCGGATGATTAAAACAGAGAAAACATGACATATGCATCGACGCTGGCGGATAGCTTGAGACAATTTTAGATTATTCTAAAAAGATATAATTATTATAAGATTTACAATTGATAAATGTCACGTTAATTTACTTAGAGATTAAAAAAAGAGGAGAAAAATTCGAAACCATCTTAAAATGGTTGAATGGAATATTGCAAAGCAAACTCCCAAAAGCCAAAACCAAAAAACTCAGAATTGAATACTCAGTCGACTTAGTAGCAAATTCAGCAGCAGATGTTTTAAATCTTAATGCTTAGGCTTCTTCACCGTCCCTGCCACTCACGTTTCGCAAGCGGACGTAATCCTAGCGGTGAAAAACAGAGAGGCATTTCCTAGCCGTTCATTTGATTTTCTACGAGGGCCCACCAGATCGACGGTCGAGATTCTTCGTTGGTATTTTCCCTTTTGAGGACTTAGATGCGGGAAAATACGTACAGCACGGAGCTCAGGCAGAAACTACGAGGTGGCGACGAAATCCATCTTCACTGCCCGACCACGCCTGATTCTTCCGTCAACTTGCGAAGGACCCTTCCCAATCCCATCTTCTTCTCGGGCTCACCGGACACTTCCAAAAATTCCCTGGGCTTTCTCCAGTTTTCTTTCCATCCCCACAGACTCCATCGAAGTTTCACATCTTACCCCAGCGACAAAACCAGCGGAAAGGAGAATTTGAAAAGAAAGAGGGTTATAGGATTCTAGGGTTTGCAGATCATGAGGGCGATGGAGACGCTGCAAGATTTGATCGAGGAAGCGAAGGTCCGGACGCTGTGGTGGGCCATATGTGTCTTCGCCATCTCGTACTTCTTGTCGCGTAAGATTCCCTTCCACATCTCTTCCTCCAGGACTTCGATTGTTGTTTGAAATTCGAAAAGGCTAGTCATGGCGTTTGGTTTGATTAAGATGTGAAACGGGATATTTTCTTCCTGGTATCAGGGTTATTAGCAGGATTGGCGCACGATCACAGTAACTCGCAGTAGATTGCAGCGTGGAAATGTGGGTTTTTGTTGAATCTAATCCAATCGCAACATTGAGATAAACATTCCTAAAGAAGCAATCAGCGTCGCTTTCTTTGTCATCTTTAGTTTTTAGTTTGAGAAATTTAGTGCAGTTGAGCTGAATTATTATAGTTGATTGGACATGGAGTAGGTGTCTAGATTTTGACTCCCTTACTCTCGAACTCCTACCGTAAGTAACAGAATTGCGACTTTGGGTGCCATGATATCCAGTTGAATTTCCAGTTTATTGAAGTGCTCCTTTCAATCCTGCTCCCACAACTGTGTGGTAATGTCTTAGACCGCATCTGGTTGCATTCTTAAGACTGATTGATTATGAAATTATTCAGAATCCTCAATGCTTCCAACATAAACAGATAATTTATTTAGCACAAGGTTGTAATTTATGCCAGTGTTGTTGGATTTCCTGCCAATATTATCAGTTTATCATCAATAAGTATCGGTAATGAACGGTGTCAATAAAAATTTGCTTGAAATATGATAAAACCTATTAAACTTAGCCTAAAATCCAAAACATGTCATTATTGGTGATTTCAAGGCACAAGAAATAGCATGAACAGTTTGGATTAGTGACATAAGCATCACAGCGTGAGATCATGGTGCAAAACCACCCCCATTCGAAACAAAAAAAAGTTTGCATTAAATTGGACCAATTAACTGTGAATGTCATAAAATCTTATGGTACAGGTTGCAGCCAACTGCAACCCTATGCGTCAAGATCTAGAAAACAGTGGCCATTATAATAATAGTGCTGGTAAGTTGATCAATCATTTCTTGATTCATGTGTCTGGCACTTCATGTTTGTATTTGACAGAGGTGCAAGATGTCCATCACAGAAGTCATATTGCTGATTGCTAGTGATGCCCTGTATGCTGAGTGCTAAAATGCTAGTCACATATCTAGATATGCTAAAGAAGCATGATAAATAGACATTTCATTTTCTGTTTCATACTGGGTTAGGCACTTGATATAGACTTTAGAAGATGCCAGTCAATTTCTAGACAAGGTTTTTATTTGCGAATTGCTGTGTGCTTATTGCAGACACAAGTAAATCGATGTGGACAAATATCCCTATGTCAATTCTCATTCTCTCTGCATTGCGCCTTTTATCATATAAGGTGGAGTTCCATTGGAAGGTTAGTCCAGCTCGTCAACAATCATATCTATCTCATTTGGAGAGAAGACAAGTGTCCCCTGATGATCCACGTCTTTCAGCTCCATCAACTGCACAGAAGTGGAAAAGGAAAATTGATTCCCCTCTTGTGGAAGCAGCCATAAATGATTTCATTAAAAAGATTTTACAGGATTTTATGGTAGATTTGTGGTATTCATCTATTACACCAGACAAGGAGGCCACTGAACTGATATACATATTAATTACTGATGTCCTTGGCGAAGTATCTGGTAGGGTTAAAGCTATCAACCTTGTCGACTTGTTAACAAGGTGCTTTTACATTACTTTTGTAAGTTATCAAAAAGCATTCTTCAGTTAACTGAATAACACAGTTCTTTGATTATCAGACTCAACTGTTTTTTCCTTTCTCAGGGATATGGTTGACTTAATAGGAAACCACTTAGACCTCTATAGAAGGAATCAGTCATCCATTGGTGCGGATGTTATGGGAACTCTATCTTCTGATGAAAGGGATGAAAGGTTAAGACATCATCTTATAGCTTCCAAGGAGCTTCATCCTGCACTGATATCTCATGAGAGTGAGTACAAGGTGTGGCCAGAATCTTTCTAATTTGATTTGAAAATTTGAACATAGAAAAGGACCATTTGACATGGTGAATTATTAATCAGTATGTTGCCACATATATATATATATGTATATATATATATATATTCTTTTTCATGATATCTCTAGGTTCTTCAGCGGCTTATGGGAGGAGTTTTGGCTGTAGTCTTAAGACCACGTGAAGCTCAATGCCCATTGGTCCGTTGTTTTGCTAGGGAGCTTTTAACATGCTTGGTAATGCAACCTATCATGGACTTAGCAAGCCCTGGGTAAGCTATCTTCATAGTTTCTTAATAGCTCAATATTTTGATGCGACATTATGCTAGTTGCTTGCATTAAAGTGCACCTTCAAGGGAAATCATTTGTTTAAATTTGCAAAGAAGTTAGGGGCTGCTTGGTTGGGGGGAAAAGAAAAAGAAATGAAAGGAAATGGAAAGGGAATGATGCTAGCAATATAGGGAATGATGTCAGCTATAAAATGAATAAAGACGAAATAAATAGGTGTTTTGGTGGAAAAGATAGTTAATGATTGAAAAAGTAGGGTGGTTAGGGTGGTTAGGATAGTTAGGGCAGTTAAAATTTTTATTTCCTGGACAAAGATTTCTCATCCCTCCAACCAAACAGCTCCTTAAGAGTAATTTAGGCATTTCATGATTGTCTGATTCTTTTTTCTTTTCAAATTTTTGGTCACAGTTAATCATTCCCTAAAAAACCCTTTATACGCTATTAGCAAATTTTTTCACTGGTCAAATGTGCCATGAGAGAATTTTTTGACTGATAAAAATTGATAATGTTGAGACAATAGCAAATAATCCATAATGTGTTGAAACAAAAGGAAAGAAAAATCCTCATTCTTGTACAACAGATTAGAGTGCACATGTGTTTGCCTTGATTCTAGTTGCCTTCACAAAAAATGTTTGTTATGAAAGAATGTCATTTTGTTCATTGTAGGTTTTCATTATCATCATTGTATGCTATTTCCTGCCAAGTGGGGTTCATCGCATGGTTCTTGTCGCATTATTCTAGTCAAAGGGTCAAACCTTAGTACACCCAAATATTTTTATGTCATTCTCTATGATCTCTAATATATGCATATGAAAATTATTTTTCGAAATCAGTTTTACTGAAATATCCAGTGTAACCACTTTGTTTGGGCTTACCATGAAGTTTTAATTAGATCAAATCCAACTATTATACTTCTATTATTCCAAAAAATGATCTTCAACAGAAATTTAGATGGGCCATACTTTAGAAGTATTAAATCATGTGGCTTAAAAGAGCTTTTTGTTATGATGCACTTCAGTTTTAATCAAGATGATTTTTGTATTTGTAGTTGGTGTATGGAAACAAGTAAGCTGGTCGGTTTTGATCTAATTAAATTATTATGTTTAGCCCGAACAGAGACATTACATAGAATATTTCTGTGAAATTGGTTTCACAGAAATATTTTTCACAATCATGCATGCACACATACACGATTTTAAACATCTTCATTTAGAATTTTACCTCATATCCACCTCTACATCCTCATTTCAGCAACATCTGTAATTGCAATCTGCTCATTTAGTTTATTTGAGAAGGAATATCCTGTTACATGTAATCATGGATGCCAAATCAACTAGTTTCAGGGACGAACTTTTCCTCTAGCAAGGCAAAGTACATGTTTGTTGATATCTGTGGAGAATAGTCTGACTGTAGCTTAAGTCTTCTATGGTTGATAATTTTGTTGCTGGTCCTGCTGTTTTTTTTTTTTTTTTGTTTTTTTGTAGAGCATCAATGCTATCCAACTTGATTATGCATTATTGTTTTTGTGAAGGTAAAACAAATCTTGTTTTTAGAGTGTATATCCTGTTGCTATTTTTACATATTTAATTTTTGCTTTCTGTGGGACCAATCTTCAACCATACTATTTGTTTGATTTGCAGGTATATAAATGAGGTAATTGAATACATTTTACTTGCTGCTAAGGATGAAAGGAACAAAGAGACGGGCGATGATAAGCCAACTAACTCAACTATTAATGAAAGGAGCAAAAAGGCAAGCAATGATAAGCGAACTAATTCAACTATTCATCATTCCATTACAACAGGTGTTGCTTGTAGTGCTCAACCTCACCTTTAGAGATGTGGCTTAGAATAATGTTGTGATATGGCATTGGCAAAGATTACTAACCATGGAGAATCCTTGGGTATTTCAGATTATGGCCAAGTGGGGACATTCCAGCCTCATTCAGTGCATGATTTGCCACCACGTCCAGCAGATTGGGCAAGGGTCTTGGATGCTGCAAGGCAGAGAAGAACCCAAGTTCTTGCTCCTGAAAATCTTGAAAATATGTGGACCAGAGGAAGAAATTACACAAAAAAAATTGATAGTCATGCTACAGTTGGAACTCAAGCTCCTGTAGAGAAGATTTCAGAATCTAGTAGCGGTGGTATCCATGATGGAAACACGGAGAAGGACAGGTTAACGGAGAGACAACGAAGGTCAACAAGAATTGAAGATGAGTATGTGGTGCAGGTGATACATGAGTCTTCTCATTCTCAAGTAAGCGGGGAAGTGCCTATAAAACATCAGTCATCTCAAGAACTTAATGAGGGATCACCTTTAGGGGGTGGTCGCCCTGTTAACAAACACAAGGAACACACCAGCCAAGCTTCCAAAGGCGATGTGAAACCACTTAAGCGTTCCAGTAGTACTTCTGCCTTGAAAACTCTCCCTGACATTAACAAAACATTTGTGAGAGAAACTAGGGATCCCCTGGGTTCACAGGAATTGCATATCCCTCGTTTGGCGAGAGAGAAGGAGGAAAAACCCCATGGTGGGAATGTCTCTGATCTGGTTCTTCACGCTGAAGGATCCTTGTATGCCCCCAAGCTCAGATGTAGGGTGAGTTGCTTGTTGCATGAGCTCTTTTAGTGCTATTCAGAAAACTCTTATTGCTTTGCTGCTGCTTGTTGAATTGTTAACTCTTTCTTAGTAAGGCTGAGAAAACAGAATCATGGTTCAGTGATTCAGTATGAAAACTATGCTTAAGCCTTTGGAATTTGTGTGCATGGTTATAGATTTGGGTGTATTTTTCTCTCAAAAACAGTTGCCCATCAGTTACTGCAATCCTTGAAAAAAAAAAAAAAAACAGCCACTTTATTCAAATGTAAAATGGCTTAATGTTGGGTTCTAGAATTTAACAGATGTTCCTTTTACCACTCCTGAAGTCATCTTAACTTGCAATCAGAAGCCAGGTTTCTGATGTGACAAGTCCATGCAATTCCATCTTCTTCATGTCAGGAAATTTCAGTTTGATCTTATTAAAGCTATCCATTCAATGCACGAGGTTATAGCTAGTTTCACATCTTTAATTACGCTTATTCTAAACTTTTTACTTGATCAGTATCTTGACATTTACACTGTTTCCTTAGTGACTGACATTATTCCATAGGTTGTTGGAGCATATTTTGAGAAGATTGGGTCAAAATCTTTTGCAGTATATTCGATTGCTGTGAGGGATGCAGAGAATAAGACTTGGTTTGTGAAAAGAAGGTGCATTCCACATGTTACAGATCCTACTTTTGTATTACACATTTTTGGTTTCATATGCTGTATATCTATCCAGCTTATATTTAGCTGTTTTTTTTCCCTCACATTCTCCGTTAGTTGCTTTGTCTTTAAATGTTTCTTGAAGTTGGTTTGATCACTTTGTCTTTAAATGTTTCTTGAAGTCTGTTTGATGGATAGTTATTTACTCTAAAATTCCTTTCTAAATTGGATGGATGGTTCTAAATTTGGAAGTTTTGATTGATATATTGTAACTGGCTGTTGCAGATACAGAAACTTTGAGCGACTCCATCGACATCTTAAGGATATACCAAATTATACATTGCATTTGCCTCCAAAGAGGTTTCTTTCATCAAGTATCGATGATTCTTTTGTTCACCAGCGGTGTATTTTGCTCGATAAGTATTTGCAAGTATAATTTAGTTTCCCTGCTTGTTATTTCATCCTATTGCTTTTGATTCTTCCTGGATGCTCTCCCATACGTTCTTTTTATCTTTTATCTTTTTGTTTTTTAAGGATCTGCTGTCAATAGCTAATGTTGCTGAGCAACATGAAGTGTGGGATTTTTTGAGTGTTTCATCAAAGGTATGTAGCCTTTGCCATGTGGATCTCAGCTCTCACTGATTCTTGGTATTTTTAATGGACATTCATCGTTTATTTTCTTTAGGTATATTTTCATTCCTTGAAGCTTGAATTGTAGTTGCTGCCTCTAATTCCTTATTTTGTGTTTTTCATTTCCTGAAGAATTATGCATTTGGAAAATCAACCTCAGTGATGAAGACATTAGCCGGTAAGTGGTTCTCCTCGACTTTTACTTCCATTATTGTCCTTCTTATCTGCAATTTGGTGTCAGCGAAACCAATACTTATATGCCTATCCCATTAGTGAGCATTCTTTTGGCCCTTAAAGCTAAAAAGGTGGAGGGAAAAAAAGGAAGAAGAAGAAAGAAATAAACAAATAAAAAAATAAAAAAATTAAGACAATTAAGCAAAATTTCACAGCTATTCAATATGTCATAAGCGTGGTTCAATTGACTATTGGACTGATCTGATTTGGGGGAACAAGAAATCTACTTAGTCATAGCCTGGCAATGGCTGTGTCATTTCTCCCAAAGATCCATCTATGTTTCATGATCATACATGCGACATTGACCATGAGTTTGCCTTTTGCCCACCTGTGGACCCACTTTCTTGTGCATCTAAAGAAAGATTAGGCCTGAACCAGGCATTGGATCTACTGAGCATGCATACTGTTGCATTTCGATTTAGAAGGCATTGTGTTTTGAGGAGTGGCAGTGGGATTGATTATCAGGGCCTAAATAAGGTAATTTGGTGCTTCAGATCAAGGCATCATCAGTCACAGTCAGCACATTGGAGTAACTATTGGAATACCTGATGTACTGCTATAAGATGAGAATGTGCTGGTATATTCAGTTGTTGGTATCTTAAAAGGAGGCTCTAATTTCTAAGAACTTGGTTCTTCTAATGCAACTTCAGTTAAACAGGGATTAATCTAAAGGCGAAAGGTATTTATTGATGAGAGAGAAATTATTTCCTATTTGTAGCCTATAGAGCCGTAGTCAATTGTTCACATTCATCAACTGCAAAAGCATCCAAGGTGGTGGTTCTCTTACCCTTGGGTCAAGATCGAGTTCGAAAGGCAGCACATTTTAGTTGATTTGCCTAGAAGGATTCACAGTTGGAGAGAGAATGGGTTAGAGTATGTTAGTGGATTTGCAAGGCTATATCTCACTTTTCATCATTTTTTGTCATATGGCGGGTGTTCCCTCTGCATTTTTGTAATGAGCCAGTTGTTTCAGGTACCAAGAGTTAAGTTGGCCAGGCTTATTGCGTGCTTTGACTGGTGGGCCCTTGCCCGGTCTAATTACCAAACGGGAATATGGGTTGCAGAATTGCTTTTATTTTTATGGATTGGGTTTTCCAGTTGTTTTTATGAGAAAGTTGTTACAATTCATGAGGGGCAGATATCTAGTAGACTGTTGGTTGTAGAATTTAAGGTGGGTGGAAGAAGTAGAGACATGAGCCTAGGTGATTGCTAAATTTCTGCAAAACTGATGGAAAAATTCTTGTAGTTTTATTAAATGGCTATAACCCAGCTGTGCCTTATGGACCAGCATATTGGGCAGGTTAGAAATGCCCAATAGCATTGCCAGTATTGCTGAAATGATGATGCTAAAATGGGTGATGGCAAGATCAGGAAACATTGAATTTGAATTTTCATTGAAAGGTAAATCTCAGAGCCAGCTGATTGGTAATATGACAAAGGATTTTAAACTTTATATTGGAGTTAGAAAAGATGTAAAATTCTTGTAGTTTTATTAAATAACTATAACGGAGCTGTGCTTTATGGACCAGCATATTGGGCAGTTAAGAAATGCCCAAATAGCATTGCCGGTATTGTTGAAATGATGCTGCTAAAATGGGTGATGGCAAGATCAGGAATCATTGAGCTTGAATTTTCATGGAAAGGAAAATCTCACAGCAGGCCAATTGGTAATATGACAAAGGGATTCAAACTTTATAGTGGAGTTAGAAAAGATGTAACTATCTGTGGTTTTACTGAGGAGGCATATACTTCTTCATAGGATAAAGGTTTTAATCATTTTAAGCAATAGTTAGATGCAAATGAAGTTGTGGTTTTGCTTCAAACATTTGGTGTTGGAGGTTTTAGTTGCATAAGAATATGTGATTAAATTCAATTGTGAATGAGATTTTAGTTTAATCACTTAATGGATGAGAAAGATTTTTTCATGTACTTCCCATCTTAGCTGTTTGTTGTTATTTTTCTTTACCAAAGTAAAATTCTTAGTGAGACACGTTTACCTTCTTTGTCAGGTCATTGACCTGATGGATAACCATTGTAATTTAGTATCTTGGCTTGTTAAGCATTCTAAAAGTATCACCTTCTTGCTTGTACACTAATGTACTGTTCTGATGATATCTAATGGTGATGTGTTATTCTGGTCAATGTTGGGTCATATGTTTAACTTTATGCTAAATTATTGTTGTACTTTTTAACTGGATGACATCCGACCCCCCCCCCCCCCCCCCCTCCCTCCTCCTCCACAGTAAATGTTGATGATGCTATGGATGATATTGTTCGCCAATTCAAAGGGGTTTCAGATGGTATATTGCGCAAAGTTTCGGGAACTTCTGCATCACCCCATATGACATCTCCTTCAATAATGGAAAAGCACCTGGCTTTAGCTTGGAATGAAGATGAGACAAGTAAATACAGTCCAAGCCACAGTAACATGGAGACATCTCATAGTTTATCTGATGAGGAAGGTGTCAAAGATGAGGCGGATTCTTCCACTTTACTTAATGGATGGCACTCAGACAATGAATTGAGGTCAAAAAGCTACCCACCTCGAGTCGTAAAGCATGTCAAGGAGTCCAAGGACTTGGCCTCTGAGAGAAGCCAGCAATCAGGTGTGAAATTTGAGAGCTCACGGTCAGATGGTTATTTAGCTGCAGATGCTTCTTCAGTGTCTGGTCTATTGGATTCAGTTGGAGTGCCAGTGCCACCAGAGGTATAAGAAATTCTTAAATGCATATTTGACTCACCCCAAAGTGTTATGTTTATTTGGTTTTTAAAATTATGCCTAGGACTATTGCTTACGATTATCATTGACAAATGTTATACTTCATGTAACTTTGTGGAATTGATTTGTTCTGGTTGTCTGTTTGGCATACTTAACTCTCTCTTGGGGAATAAATCTTGGTTGCTGGTGCCATCTGGAGTTTGTTTGATTGTATGATTTGATGATTATGGTGAACTTCAATTCTAAGTTGGTGATTACTACTATGCATCTGCTTATTTTTCTAGAAATAGGTTCTATCAGTTGTTTGAATGGGTTAATAATCTTAATGAGAATTTGTGAAATAATATGATAGTTTGTTACAGCAGCTCCAAAAGATAAGTTTCCTTATTTTAAGTTTACTTCACTAGCCCACTGCCTTAAGTCATGTTGCCAGCAGTGTTTTGAGAACCAGACTGTTGATTGAATTGGATTTTTGTCTGGTATGGTTCAAATTGGGTCAACCTTAATTCAAAACAGATTTAAGCTAGTCAACTCAAATTAGAAGATTATGTTGATATTTGTTCTCAATGGTCAATATAATGAGTTATACACAGTAGACTGTCTAGAAATGACTTGTAATAATTAGTGGATCCAATATATATTCACATATCCACCATTGACAGTAATCCACAGACTAAGTTAAATTTTAATCTTCTCTTCTATTTCTTATCTCTCCCCTTTCTCCTGCCTATTCATGTTTTAAAAGACTCAAAACCCATCTGCGGCCCACCTCTTTTTTTGCTTGTTTAAACGTTGACACCCATCAGTGTCACAGTTTCAAACCCCATCTCTCTCCCATTCAAATGTGGAATCCTATCAGCAACAAGGTTTTGAGGCTCATCACTGCTGACAGATTGCTGTCCCCACTCTATTTTGCTCATTGATGCATGCCTGTTGTTTCAATCATCTACAACTGCTGTCTCATATAATTGACTGTTTCGTAGCAAGTGGCCACAGAAAGGGAGGTGTTGCTCTCTCTCTCTCTCTCTAATATTTAACAGAGAACCTATGAACCAGTTCAACTGGTATGACTGGCGGTTCATCCAGTTCACACTATTTTTTTACTGAACCATCAAATGAAGAAAACTGGTCAGGATATAGGGCTGCTCCCTGTTGACTGGTCGAACTGGCCAGTTTGGTCTGGTCTTAATAACACCCCACCTTCCCCTTTTTGGGGCAGGGGGGATATAGTAAAGTTCTTCTTTAGGCAGTGCAAAGACCTTGCCAAAAGGAAGGTGCTAAGCTATTGCCCACTTGTGATTAAACCTTGGAATATTCATATCTTCTCACATACGCATTCATGCTGTAACAGTTCAATTACATACCTGTAGGTGACATCTGCTCACCTTGTGGTACATTTCTGCAACAACTAACATTGGTTATTTTTGTGAATATCTGAATCACAACAGTTTGAGGCAATATAAAAATTTAAAACAAATTGAAGTCCGAGTAGTTCATGAAAGTTTGAGGCAATGTATAAATAAAAACAAATTGAAGTCTGAGAGTAGTCACTTTGACAAGTTTTCAAGACCAGTTCATGTTTAACATTCCCAGTTCACAAAAATAAGTTGTGAAATCTTTCTGCGACCATCTTGTCTTCATGTTTTTGAAGGATTGATTTGGACAATGCAGACTTGGCATTCAAAAAAGCATTACTGGTAGAAGTAGGAACAATGGAAAAAATGATGTTTTATGTTGATCTTGGTGCAGATGCTTGTTTACTAGAAGGATTAATTGTGAAAGAACACAATCCCCCTTTTTTTCTTTGGGTGTTGGGATGATAGTTGCAAGAATGGTGGAAAAAATGAACAAAAGGGCTTGATTGCTCCATGTTTCTATATTTACAAGATGAAAGCCATTTTCAAGTCTTGTTTTTCGATCCTCAGTGTAGATTTGTGTAAAATTAGTTCAAAGTTTTACTGATGATTGAGAAGCAGAAAGATGTGGCACATGAGAAAATTTGAATACGCAAAATAATAGATTCAAAATGGGGGATTTCTTGTCACATAGCTTACAGTGACTGTATTGGCTCTGTGATGGTGACAGTAAAAATCTATCATTCATGCAGCTCATTCATTCATAATTTGATTGATCAATTCACAACTTATTCTGGGATGAGAGTAATCAAGATGTTAATGCAACATATAATCCTTGATAAATGCATCTGTTTCTCAAAATCACTAGGGAGAATGAAGGTGCATAACATGCTGACAGGAACTTATTTTCTAGCTGTTGGCTTTATTTATTTATTTATTTTTAAAATTTCAGATCTGGAATTCTAATGGACATGATTGGAATGTGTGTCCTGTTTAAGATCTTGGTGTTTGTATTTTTTATTAGTTGTAATTGGTAAAATATGCAGAGCTTGGTCATGAGACATGGAATGGGTGTGAGTTTTAATGTGTGTGGGTTCTGGATCGCACACACTCCCCCCCTCTTTCCCTGCCCCTCCTAAACAATTTTAGAGATATTAGTGTTTTTCTGATCCATTCTCTCTCTATTTTCATTTCCTTGCTCTTGCAGTGGGCACCAGCTAATGTGAGTGTACCATTGTTGAATCTGGTTGATAAGATATTTCAGCTTAACCGAAGGGGTTGGATAAGGTAAGCCTTCTTATTGGTTGCTTCACAATGCTACTCTTGGTTAAATGGCCTCTGCATAAAGATTCCCATTCCTTCACTTTACTTTGTTAGCTATTTTACTTTTGAAAATATTATAGCCAAGTTCTTTTAAATATTTTTTCTTACAGTAGATTTTTAGGACTACAATTTGCCAGTGATGCCCTATTACATGTAGATTGTTAGGAATACAGTTTGTTGATGATGCTTTATTACAAGATATGTTATATCTTGTACCTATCCACATGCTGTTGGAGCACCTTTATTGCTTGTCTTTTTTTTGCATGCTATAGATGTTGTTTTGCAGATAACCTGTCATTATAAGTGAATTTGCATTATACAAAATTTGAACATGTTCGGCTTCTTAGATTGTTCAATGGAAAGTAGAACCTCCAAGAACCTTTAAGTTATTGATAGCAGTGTCTACTAGAACACAAGGCTGCCCATGTTATGCATATAGCATATTTTGGTTTGGGGTTGATCTAAAATGTAGTCCGGTATGTCCAATTACCCAAGATTGTTTTTCCATTGATTTGTATTGCAAATGTATTAATCTAAAGTAGAAACTGATGCAAAAAGAGAAATAAAAAAGGATCGTAAACTGCACTTTATGTGGTTACGGTAAAACAGTTAGAAAGTGAGGTTTTTGATAATACACTTTATAATGGAGCATTTGCAAATTTACCAATAATTTTACTTGAAAATTAATTTTATCTACATGGTTTAAGATACTGTAACTAACTTACATAAGGTTCAATTATAGTTACAAATTCACTGTCACTGTTTTAAGTTCATGACAAGCAGTGACAATGTCCTTTGGAGGGTGTTATGTAATTTTTAAAATACCTAAATGCCTCTACAAAATTTCTCCCCAATTGCATCCACCTTCCATATCATTCAAATTATGGTTAGTGGTTGTAGCTTATTGTTACCTATATGTTTGATTTACAGACAAGTTGATAGTTGGATTGGACACACCTCTGGTGTTGCCTTATTCTCTGGCTGATGTTTGCTGTTTCCAGTTTATTCTTCTCCAGCTAGTTCATTAGCCCATGAAAAGATAATGGACAGCTTCCAGCATTCTGATTCAGCAGTTCAATATTGTTTTTAGTGTCCACGGGTTCCAATAAGTTGTGTATATCAGCTATTTGGGAATGCATGGCCTCAATGTAACTTTTCCAGTTCATTCGGAAAAGACTTACTGTTGGTGACTTAGGCTACCGGACTGGGAAGGCTCTAATCTTGTTTCTATATGTGGGTTATTGGATGTAGTAATGAATCCATTAGCTGCAAATTCTAATTTTCAATATTGATGCATTTGCTTGTTGTTACCCCTTTTGTTTTTAATGTCTTTGTAAACTATTGAGATAGGAGAGAAAAGTGTTACTTTATTATTATTATTATTTTATGATTTATTTGACTATTGAAGTTGGTGGGATTCAGTGTTTAGTGAAAGACAGGGTCACTTAGAAAATACTTGTATTGGTCTACCAGTGTGTTTCTTTTCCTCCTCTCTGCTTTTTATGGTAAACAAGGATCATTCTGGTTCCATATTTTGACATCCACGCCTTGCTTTCTGATGCTTATGGTGAATGAGTGTGCTACTTATTATAATTTAAATTACTGGCGTCCCTTCTGGAACAATATTATGCATAATGTCTGCCTTCTTTCGCTCTAACAATCCGAGCATCCTATTCTCTATTTGTTTCTGTTCTTATAAAGGCAATTCAATCACTTCCAGGGTGTGTTATGACCCTATGTCAAATGAAGTTAATGCTATTTTTTACCATGTTTTGAATTACCTCAAAATTTAATCAAATTGTACTTTTTCTTATTATATTTCTACAGAAGACAGGTCTTCTGGATTTCAAAGCAAATTTTACAATTAGTGATGGAAGACGCTATTGAGGATTGGCTTCTCAGGCAAATTCAGTGGCTTCGGACGGATGATGTCATTGCTCAAGGGATTCGCTGGGTTCAAGATGTAAGATTTGAGCAATCTGTTAGGTGTTCTAATTTAGTAGAAGAAATTTATTTTAGTCTAAGCTTTCTGTAGTTCATCATCCCTGCCATCAACAAGGCCTCGTTTTAGTTCATTTACCACTTAAGTTTCTATGGCATCAAAGAGAAAGTAGTGGATGAAATTGGAGAACTTCTATGAGCAACGTAAGGCCATACTTTATGGACGTGGGCAGCTGAGGGACAACATGCCCACAGAACGAATGCAGTTGAAATTATAACATTGAGGTAGATGTGCGTAAGATAAGAAAAATGGAATTGGAAATGGATTCACTTGTTGGACTTGAGGGTTGTCTCTGATGGGCAGCAAAACGAGGGAAAGTTGTCTTTAGATGGTTTAGATGATGCATCAGAGGCTTGGAAGGACACCAGACAATTGAGTTGAATAAAGTTGAAGGAGAGGGGAGATTGACTCTCAGAAAGACATGGATGGAGCCACGGAGCTAATGAATAGAGACTTAAAATTTATTCCTTAATTGGAAAAGTGGACTTACGATGAGATGGGAGTGCTTTAGCCCTTGTAATGTGGTCTCCAGAAAGCACACGGATAGCATAGTATTTCTTGCATTCGCTGTAACATAGATAGTATATATTGTATTATGATGAGTTTCAAGTGCATGCATGCATGGGGCCGTATGAGGATGCATGCATGTGGGTGTGTTTGCATGTGAGATGTTTTGGTTAGTATGTAATTTTATTGTGATTTGTTATTATCCATGTCCGTGCAATTCATACAAGTGATTCATTATTCTAGCATATCCAAGTACAGTTCTGTGATGTTCTATTTTGCATGTACTATTGTGGCAAGCTATTGATACTATGCTCCATATTCTTTCAAATGTAATCAGGATAGATACCTTATATCTTAAAAGGAAGCTGGTCTTTTTTACAAATTTCATCTACGTCCCAATAATCTTTTGGAAAAAATCCACATTTGTCTAGAAACATACTTGTTCCATTCTGTGCCACATCCTGCATTCATTTTTAGTTTCTTATCCAGTGCCATAGACAATGGGTGTGAGAAATTTTCCCATTAGTGTGTGAAATTTTTTTTTTGGTGGGAACTACCACTACAAATCCAAATTGTTCATGAGATTACTTGCATAGTTTTTAATTTTTATTATATACACTAAAGATTTATAAAAGGCCAATTATAGAGGTCAAACTTTAAGAAAAAATTGAAAGGGCAATAAAACATGTACCCTATATCTTTACAGTGTGATTGAAATAAGTAGTGGTTTTGGTTCACTTTTGGGCATTAATATTAAATAGCTTGATTTATCTAATGAACAGCTTTGATCTAACATTTTTTCTTTTCTTCTGAGCTGCACCATGGATATTTCTGTGTGAGAGAGACCCACCATAAAATTGACAGCCAAATGTCGACTTTGATTTATCCACACAAGGAAGTTCACATGATGTGGTCATGGTTATTTCCTCATTCTATAGTTTAGATCTCAAGAAAGTTGACCTCTCCAGAAACTTTTAACCTGGGATGGTTGTGAATTTACCTTTTGGATAAATAACGCAGAAATGATACCAGTCGAATATACTGTCAGCATATGCTTATGCATGTGGTGTTCTCGGTTCTTCTAAGTCTACAAAAACATAAATTAATCCTAGGTGATTTGGTTTAAGTCCTCTCCAGCACATTGAAATTTTATGAGTGACATTACATTTGTGAGACAGAAAACAAAATGATCCTAACGTTTTATTGAGCAAAATGTCTTGTTTCATCTCTTCTTTCTCATGGAAACAGGAGCTCGAACTCTTAATTAATTGTTTTTTTCCCTCAATTTTCCTGCTATGTTTTCTCAGGCTCTCTGGCCCAACGGCACATTCTTTACAAAGTTAGAGAATTTTCAACGTGAAGTGGATAGTGATCAATCTGATCAAAGATCGATACCAACATCAATCCGGATAGGTGGTGCAAAAGTCTCCGGGCCTATGTCCTTTGAGATGCAGCTTGAGGCAACAAGGAGGGCTAGTGATGTTAAGAAAATGCTCCTTGGTAAGATATGATGCCAATTGGCATTTTGGTTTTATATTTGCTGTCCTTCTTATACATGGATTTCAACTATATCTTGACAAGCTTCAAGCAAGCTGTGCTCAAGGTTTAACGTTCAATAGATTGCATCTGACCTGGTTTACTTCAAGCACCGCATACCAAAACTGCAGCTGAACGTGTTGAGAACTAGTTAACATTGTCATACTGTTGCCAGTACCAACCTGTTCCCTCCACTTCTAGTGCTCAGGCTTGAATGTTTGGTCCCTTGACTTTTAGATAATGTTTATTGTCATTTGAAACATCCCATGATCATTAATTTTTCCTCTTAGCCAAAAGATAAAAGCACATTTGTTGATAAAGAAGCACATCACAAGTTGCTTTCTGCATGCTGATTATGGTGTTTCTGGTCATTGTGAATTTTCTTTTCAAAGGATGTTCTGGTGATAGTCGTATGAGGAATCTGTCTTAATTTGATGCAAGCAACTAATGAAGAAAGACCCCCCCTTTGGCAGGTGGAGCACCGACTGCCTTAGTGAGCTTGATCGGTCCTAAACAGTACCGGCGCTGTGCAAAAGATATTTATTTCTTCCTCCAGGTAAATCTTAATATCATTCTCTTGTGGTGGGATCATGGACGGAAATTTTCCATTTGCCCCCTAGCTTTCAGAGAGCATTTTCTAATGCTTGTCCATGGCAGTCAACCGTCTGTGTGAAACAGCTTGCATACTGCATGTTGGAGCTCGTACTCATTTCCGTGTTCCCAGAGCTGCGAGATATTGTCCAAGACATCCATGACAAGAAGCATGCACAACCAGCTTAAAAATAGTGGATAAGGGCTGCAGATTCCTTTTTAAATACAACACAGAGGCTTCTTTCTCCAGCAATGTAGTAGCGGCAACCAGAACACACCAAGGTGATCTCATCCTTTTGCTAAAAACTGGGGTCTCCATATGCTGATTATTTGTGTTGATGTGGTGCATTCCTTAAAGCTCAGAAAATATGGTGGCCTTGGATCAATTGTGGGAATTTTTTGGGTTGGGAATGGTGTTGGTTTCTCATCCAAGCTGTACAGATGTATAGAATTTATTTGGAGGAAACCGTCTTCCACGAACATGCAGAAATGTAATGACTTTTTTTTTTTTTTTTTTCCTTTTCTTTTACCAAATTCTTTGAAGCTTTTTTTTTTTTTTTTTTTCCAGTTTTTGAAAGCGCAGCATCAGGTCATTCATCAGGCGACGCCTCATTTAAGTTGTTATTATTTTCTACCTTATATCTTGGCAAAGTAAAAGACCAAAAATTGTAAAATGAATACACAATATTAGCAAAGCATGATAATTTTCCCTATCTTATCTGACTTCTCCCTGTACATTTATTTCTTCGTATTAGATAAATTTTGTGCCGGTGCCCCTCCTGGTTTTCATTGAAACTCATTCAAATTCAAGTTACTCGAGAAAATAAAAAACCGTAACATTTGATCAATGGGGAATCTCTGTTTGGCATGCATTGCTCACCGCTCCCCAAAATCCTCATTAAATATGTAAGGCAAGATACAATATTCGATTAAATACAAGATATAATCATTGCTAAATTAAAAATGAATAAAGATCGAAATCCTAGGGTGGCGTGGCTGCATGAGTTGATGGCAAGTTTGGAAAACCTACGAAAATTCAAGCGCCGTACCGTTCAATTTACATGGGTGTTCATTTGCAACCGTCCAAATTACCAAATGAGTGGCTCTGATATAGACTCACATCTCGAGAAACGACATGCCCTGCCGCGCAATTAATAAATGACCCTCCACGCAGCCATGTCATCCAGCTGGAACCACCCAAAATCCCGCTTCCTGTCACCCAATCAATCAGCCCATAC
>JAYJMB010029314.1:379-37131 GCA_036873735.1 Pouteria campechiana | reverse complement strand
TGACGGATGGTTAGAGTAAATATCTGCAGTCCTGCACTTGAAAATTTGAATGGGTTCTTAATGTTTGATTCTTATTTAGCACTTAGAACCCTCAAGCATTTTGTTCTCCTTTAGTGGATTGTCTAGTTTTATTATCCGGAAAAGTTATGGACTGCTTGGAACAATATTATTGCAAAATTTAGCTTTTGGAGAGTGTTGAATTTTTTATATTTGAAAACAATGAATTTTCACTATAGCATGTTACCGTAGCACATTACTATAGTAGATCATTGTAATACCACTTGTCTAAAGTACGTAGTAGATGAATTAGCTAGCTTTGTCTGCCAGTACTGTAGCAAGTCACTGCAGCAGATTACTGTAGCAGATCACTATAGCAACACTTCGTCTGTTATTTGTCTAAAGTATCAGATGAATATCTGTCTGTTAGTACTGTAGCAGTGTTACTGTAGCACCACATAGCTTTGTCCGTTACTTTGTCTGTTAGTCGCCTTAAGCTTTGTTTTTTGTATTATAGTAGGTTACTATAACAGATTATTGTAATAGATTACTGTAGCAATCATCTATTACGTCGTCTGCGAAGTCAAACTTTGTTTTCTACTTCATCTGTTACTTCATTTGCTAATTTGTTGAAAGCTTTATTTCTTCTTCCACTTTAGACAATTCACTTCATCTTAGACAATCCACTTCGTCTTTCACTTCTACTTGGTCTAGTACTATAGCAACACTATAGTATTTTACTGTAGCAAAATTATTGTAGCAGCGAACCTGCACTTGAAAATTTTTGTACTTTTGCCACATTATTAACTTGACATTTTTTATTATAAATCAAAATACATTCATGCACATATAATATACATAAGTTATAGTATAGATAAATCATTTAAGCATAATTTCTTTTTCATGTAAAGAATATATTCTATGAAGAAAATTTATCAAAATATGTTTATCCCCACATGATTTTTACAAGTTGTTGAACATGGCTAAATCACATATTGTATTTTTTATTATATTTTTTATTGTAAATTCATATAAAATTTGCATAAGTTGTAAACTGTGGATATGTACTTTAAATCATGATTTTGTATCTATAAGCTCATTTAAGCACTCATTGTTTTCCATTCAAGAAGATATCTCTTTAAAGTACTTTTAGCATATGATCCAAGGCACGACAAAGAAGGTTGAAAACCAACATTGATCAATATGATTTTCCTTCTATATTTATATTAAGATATATATGTTTTCATAAATGATATTCCAACAGAGCACATATATTTCAAACATATCTTTCTACATTTCAAGCTTTCTATACTAGAAGCATCATTAGCATAAATCAAGTCTTAAGATAAGTTTTGTTGTCATCAAAATTATACAATCATCCCAACAACTACTAACTCACTAGTTTTTGATTTAACCGGAAACTAATACACATTTAATCATAGGGGAAGATGAAATCTTTTACAGCTCTAATAACATATAAAGATCTTTCCAAAATATAAACTCAATGGCCATAAAAATATGCAGATTGAAGCTTATAAAGATAGATGATAGTTTAAGCTCTTGGCCATGGTTGGAAGGATTTGCATAAGGTTAAGCTCACTTGTAAAGTATTCCTTCACCACCTTGAATCATTCTACCTTTTTTTTCCTTAAATAGCTTCTTTAAAATTTGGACCGTTGGAGAATATGGGTTTTGTTGAATGTAGAAACAAGAGCAACAATGAATGAATAAGACCGTTGAGATTTCTATTGTTAGAGTCCATGCTTTTTTGATTTGTCTCGAGCTGTTGCATCATCATTCTTTTATAGAGAGGAAGATAAGCTGTTGCTAAAATGTCTTTTTTCATTTTGACTTGACACAACTTGAAAACTTGCAACACTGCTCGTTACTGAAAATGATTACTGAAATAGGTCTGCATAATAAAAGCATGGATGCAGTTGTCATTTAGATGCAAGTTATATACATCAATTCTCTTCTAATAAGTCATGGCCTTTCTCTATTTGAATTTGTCTGTCGTAAGTTACAGATGAATTCTTCCATTAGTTTGTCTATCGGTCGATCCTTTATAAGAGTGATTTTTCTATTCTAAATAACAGATGAACTCTAACGCCATAGATGAAGTTGAACTGATCGATAGACAAACTCTACTTTGTCTGTACGAATTCCTCTAGGAGATTTTTCTGTCTGTTGATCCTTCATGAATGTATTTTGTCTGTTGTAAATAACAAATGAATTCTGGATGGCACAGACGAAGTAGAACTAGTCAATAGACAAACTCTCATTTGTCTGCATGAACAGACGAAGTGTGATGTTCTTCTTTTGTTCCACACTTGTCTACTGGAGGTGACAGACGAATTTTGCTTTGTCTTGCTCGAATAAATGAACTATAATATTCTTCTAATATAAATGATAGACAAACTCTGCTTTACTTTTTCTTGGATGAATTACTTTGCACTTTGTTTATAGGTTTATTTATAGTAAGTTGCAGATGAATGTACCTTTGCTTATTAAAGTTCATTTGTCTAAGTAGCTATTTTATCTATACAACTTCATCTATCCTCATTGTGCAACTCCTACTTCATCTTCCACTTTGTTTGTAGTAAGTAACAGATGAATTTGATCTTACAGATGAAGTTGAATTCTTCATTTGTTTTGCATTCTTCGAGCAGCAAATGTAGTTCATCTCTGCAACTTCTTACTTTCTTCATTCTTGATTTGTTTATCTTGGCTCAGCAAAAGTTGCACTCCTTTGTCTATTCATCTTGCCTTTTTAACCTTAGACAAATTTATTCTTCTAATTTTATTGGTCAGACAAAGCTTTCTTCGCTTTGTGCATAATTGTCTGGATGGATGTTCCTTCTTTCTTCATTTGTTTGAGTGCTTGATGGGATTACTTCTTATTTTATCCTCAGACAATTTTTGTCTAGTAGGTGTAGATAGTTTAAATTTCTCAAACAACTTTATACTCTCTGACCATGGCTTCATCTTCAACTGCTTCTATCATTTGCATTTGTGTGTAGAAGTTTTCTCTTTGGATTTTATCAGACAAAACAAACTCGTTGTAGCTCATCTTCGAAGCCTTGTCTTCTTCTTCTTCTTCTGTGACCTTCAGCAGTTTAATCCCTTTGGAATGTAGCAGATAGTTGCAGTAATTAGTTGCAAACAATTGTTATCCTGGACTTAGAAGTTTTCTGCACTTGTTACGTTGTTAGCTTTCAGATACATTATTAGAATGTATTTTATTCTCATGTAATTTTAATATGTTGTAGAGTAAGGATAATGTACATCTCTATTTAAGTACATAATGTGAAAGCTTAAGTGAATATGGTGTTGAGTATGATTCAACAAATTAATGCATTAATGAATAATTGAAAAGGTTAAGCACATCATTAGGTAAAAGATGTATGCTTGTATAATTAAACATTCATGATTATCAATTAATGTTTATCAAGTCATGATTATGCATATGATTATTAATGATTTAAGCACACATATATCTTATCTTAATAGAAGTTTTGTTATCATCAAAATCATGTATAGTAATACTGACATTGGGTTCCACTAGTCAACTTATTCCAAAGTTAGAAGTGGTACAGTTTCTGTCTTTTGGATTTACAACTTCAGGTGGTTGTATAATTGAATTGCTTACACACCTTGTAATCGTACAATTTATCTATTGATTTACAATCCAAACCAAGGTACAATGAATTCAAAGAAGGAATAAACAAACACAACTTCCAACCAATTTAACAAATAAGTGACTTTTAAGCTTAAATGAACTTAATAGCCTTCGATTCAATCAAGATCACCTATAAAACAGAGTCCAACAATAATCTAATTTGTTATAGATCTAAACCTGTTTGATTCTCCCTTATTCACTCACAAAGATCTCTCTTTCTTTACACACTCTTCCATTTTATTACCCATCAACTACTAGGAGAGTTTCTCTCAAAAAAGTTAAAGAACAAGTCAAAAAGGAATGAAAATAGGAATTGCATAACTATTTTTAACGGACGAAAATCATTGACGTTTTTCCTTCATAAGAAATCCATCGAAGTTCAACTTCACCAATTATAAATCTGTCATGGTTCCACTTCGCCAAATTTGTCCCTAGATTGTAATCAGTCAAGGTTTAGAAGCATAGTCCACAAAAAACATTGATGGATTAGGAAATCTATCAATGTTTTAACTTGAACTGAAATAAATCATTTTTGAACATTCCATTCTTCAACCTTTCTACATTAATTCCTCAACCTGTATTACACCAAACAAATCACTCCACCAAACCATTGAATCATCCATACACACAAACAAACCAATCAACTACGCTTTGAATTCACATTTAGGAATTCAATTATCTTCTTTATTTCACTTGCCAACCTACATGTTTAAAAAAAAACACGTAGCTACTTTAGCAATCTGTTATAGATTGAGTCAGTCCACTTCATAGACAATCTTGCAAGTGTTAGATAACTAATATTCAAGTCTCAACCACATCATTCCATTTCACATATTCAACACATCAAGTTATCCAAGTCTGTTCATCATCAAAACAGGAAAGAGACGTAAAACTCCTATTTGCTAGATTCATCTCCTAATCTCTGTCAACTCCCATCTCCTCTAGTATAAATAATTAAGCTTGTTGTTAAAATTCCTTATTTCCCTTTTTTTTGCTTGCTCTATCTCCTCCATCCCTATCTATTTCTCTTTCTATTGGAACCCAAATCCAGAGTGTATGAAAACATAAGAAACCAAGCAAGATTGAGAATCAAATGAAATGTGCAAGTGTATAAAATAAATAAATAATAGTGAAAGTACACAATAACACAAGATAATAAGCACATAAGGATTATAATGGTTCGGGCCCTCTTGGCACCTACTCTACTCTCCAAAGTATCGCCAACCTTAGGTTTCACTAATAAGTTATAGAATCATACCTCCCTTGGTGTCTCAACTTCATAAAGAACTCATATATAACCTACTTTCTCTAAGCTTACCAGGAACTCTATATTGTTGGTTTCTCCAAGCTTACCAACAAACTCCTACACTACCTGGTTTCTTGAGTTTACCAAGAACTCCTTCTAATAAAAATAAAGTGTATAAAAAATACCCCCATCTAGGTTAAGGTGTACACATAGTTAAGCTTAAATATAAATAATAAATAATAAATATTATAGTGCTTCATTCTCCTCTTGAGATGGAAATGATGCAGCTTTAAGCTCTTTGATCTTTGGAGCACCTTCGAGTGAATGCACTTGGAGACTTGATTGAGTTTATTATGATTGATTCATTTATTGTATTTAGAATCATTAAGCATCTATTTCTTCTTCAATGAAACTTCTATTTATAAATTTTGAAGAGGGTTTTGAGCATTTGAAAGAAGATCATTGAAACTAGCTCTTGGAATGTCACATCAATTTTCAACCATTATAACTACAAACCTCTGTAAAGTCTCTACAATTTTAACTTCAGAACATCCAACCAAACAATGAGTTCTTCATACCTCTGTTTTACTATAGTAGCTATCCTTTATTACTGTAGCGCCTATGTTACTGTAGCAATTACTATAGCTAGCCTCTGAAATTGTAGCAATTACTATAGTAGTTACTATAGCTTTAGAGCACATCAGAAGATAGTGAGTTCTTTAGACTTTAAAAGTACCGTAGTTGTCCTCTGTTACTGTAGCAATTATTATAGTAGTTGTTATAGCTTCGCACTATAAAAACTTTAATTTTGGACAACAACTTCTTCAGACCTCTAAAAGTTAGGGTGTGTCCTCTAAAGTTTCCTCTTAAAGTTGAAATCTTAACTAAACTTTATTAGCTTAAATTCAAGTTATTTATAAGTTTTTGTTATTATCAAAACTATTGGTCCCTTTAGTAAGACACAACCTAAGAGGGGAGGGGTGAATTAGGTTAATAAAAAATCTACAAAAACCCCTTTAATGACTAAAACCTTCTTTGTAGTTCAATGAAGTAGATAATGCATGCAATTAAATAATCAAATAGTAGATAAAGATTTTTATAGTGGTTAGAGATATCTTCTGTAATCCACTCTTCTAAGCACTCTCCTTAGTGTCTTTGGTTCCACTATTTTAATAGTGAATACAACTTAGTGCGACTGCACTCTTCTTGATTCTAGCTCAAGGGGGCATGAATATAACTTAGTAAATTGATTATGAGACACTCTAACAGTCAATTTTGCTTTTCTTGAGTTTGACATCCAATGCCAACTTAAGGCAATAAACAAAAAAGAATAGGAAATTAAAATTTCACACTTATAAAGAGTGCTTCTTAATGGTGCAGGGGAAGACTTTGAAGAAGATTAAATCTTGGTTTGAATGCAGAGACAGCTTCCCAATTTGTAGGTGAAAGCCTTTAATGAGATATTTTAAAGGTTATAGGGTTTGAAGGCTTGAGTCTTTTGTCACTTTTGAAAATAAAGATTAATGCTCACTTCAATACTTGCAACAACTATTGGAACGTTTCGAATTAACTCCCTTAATAGTAGGATTCAAATTCTAGCCACTGAGGGTAGGTGCCGTTCATTTAATGCAAAGAAACATTCAAATTTTCAACCATTTGAAGCATCGTGACTTTAGACATTTGAAACAAGCATTTCAGACCTCTAAAATTCATTACTACCCAACATCCAAGTAGGCAGCAAGCTTTTTAGAACTATGAAGAAACAACTTTAGAACTCCAAACATCATGGCTTTACAACATTCAAATGGGCAACAGGTTCTTTAGAGACTCTGAAATAATAATTTCAAAACTCTGAAAATCGAGGTGTGTATTTTATGAAGTTTCCTCTGAAATCGAATATTAACTTATAAAGCTCCCTCTAAAATCATAAATACATTCCCTAAATCTTTAGAATGTAACTAGTTCATCATGCCTTTAAAGCATTATTTTAGTCCTTTGAAACATTATTTCAATCCATTTTAATGTTTTAATTTTGGAATGCTGTGAGTTCTTTAATTAGACAATAAGTTTCTTTAGACCTCTGGAACTACAACATTCAGACCTTTGAGACTGTAGCATATTTCCTTTAAACGTTATTGTACCAATTTACTATAGTATTAGAACACACGGGAAGACACATGACGTTTTTAAACTTTTGAAGGTCAGGGTGTACATCCTTTGAAAATTACTGTAGCAACTTACTATACCAGTTTACTATAGCATTTTACTACAGCAACTAGGCGGTGAATGCTTCAAGACTCTTAATATGTTAATTTAGAACTTTTGAAGGTTTAATTCATGAACTCTGAAAGTTAATGTAGCAGAATTATTGTAGCAAAATTACTATAGCAGTGCAGCAGCGTTAATTTAGAAATTCTGAAGGCATAATTCACGAACTCTGAAAGTTATTGTAGCATAGTTACTGTAGCAGAATTATTGTAGCAATGAGACACGAATGCTTCTGAAGCATTAGTTTAGAACCCTGGAGGCTTTTTTCATGCCTGTAAAAAATCATTATAACAATTCTACTGCAGCAAAGTTACAGTAGCAATGTATTAAAATTTTACAATTTGGACAGCAACATTTGCAGACCTCTGAATGTAGTTTTCTTATTTTAAATAATTTTCAAATATTTTTTCAAAGATTTATAAAGGAGGAACCATGTGTTATTTCTTCTCCTCTTTTATGTTTTATTATATAAACCTTTAGCACACAATTTTTGTATGTATTTGGATTAATTGCTTCTACACTTATTTAAAATCAATGTTGTTAGTTTTTATAGACAAGTTTTGTTGTTTTCTTACTTAATAGTCTCCCCAAAACTTTATTTGCTTAAGCCTAAGTTATAGATAAGTTTCGTTGTCATCCAACTACTCACTTGAGTCAACAAAAATTGCACACCCAATTTCAACACTTCCCTTTTTCTGCAACTTTTCAAAAATCCCTTTTCCAAAGTTGAATGGAGCTACTAAGGGCTATTATCATTTGAGTCATCTTCCATAGAAATTTGCAATAGAACAACCAAGTCATTAGAGTTAATCATTGAATCTAAATAGCCAAACCAAGTAAATATGCATTAGAACTTCTAAAAATCCCCCATTCCTTCAATCGCCATCTCAAGCATTTCAATTTTCAGAATCCCCATGTGTGTTTTCCACTTTCCCTCTTTCCCTCATTTTTTTTGATGGTTACCCGTCTTTCTGTTTCTGAGGCATCTTCCTATTTCTCCATCTTCTTCATTGAGGTGAGCATTGATCAACAAACCCTCAACTAGCCAACCACACCACTCTTGATCTATCATGAATTGTGATTATTGGTGCCTACAAGTGCTTCGATGTTAATCTTGTTGTTAGCTTCCAATTGTTCAAGTATATCATATTTTCAACTTTTATAACTAAATATTTGAATTTTTATTCATTAAAACTTAAGAATTGTAAATAATTTATGTTGTGGCTTCTAGTGGATGTTAAAGAATTTTTTGTGTATCATTCAATATTTTTTGTCTAGTTTTGACAATTGTAGCAGCTTTCTGGGTGAGAATGCTCTAATGGGTCAATCTTTGGATGGCCTAAAATGTTAGGTGAGTAAACAGATGATAATCATGGTTGGTTAATGAAATTACATGTACATTTGGGTGGAATGTGAATATACATTTGATAGAGTATGGCATGATATGTGGAATGGGATCAATGTAACTTAATGGAGATATGATTATGCTATCTAATGCTTGTAAATGAAATAAAAGTGATAATAGTTTCTGCATATTCAAATGCTAAAGGTTTTACATATGTTTAACATGAAATAAACTGCCATTTGGAGTCACCACTGATTCAAATTGAAGAGGAATCAAACTCTTAGCATTGACTTCCAACTAATCTACACTTACAAATCTTATTCCATAGGGAATATGAAGATAGAAAAAGGTGAGTTGTGATGGACTTTAATGTTGCAGGAATGCTCAAGCTCAAAAGGGATGTGATGGTTGCAAAAACAAGTTAGATATCACCCCCAAACAAGCCACACAAAGGTTAAAACATTGCTGGAGAAGTTGCTAAGATTCTATTAAAGAAGTTGCTGAAATGGCAATGGAATGTTGCTATTAGAATGGTGATGGGAGGCTACTGGAAAAGTGATCAAATACTGTTGGAATTTTGATAGATATATTTGCTAAAATGTTGATGGGATGGTGGAAAAATGCGGTAGGAAATGTAGTTGAAAGGAGGTTGCTAGAATGGGCTTTTGCAAGGGAGGAAAAAGAAGAACTCTATCACAATAATTTCTCCTTCCTTCCCCTAAAATTTTTTTGTTTTGAGAGGGGGGAATGCATCCTTTTTATAGTTGTTGGTATCATAGCTACCTATCCAGATTATTGAGAAATAGAGGGTGATGAGAGAGGCTTTTAATTGCATTTGTCTTGTAGTGAAGCATGTGTATGGGACTAGCCCATTTAGACTTCAACTATGTTGTAACTGGACCGATGATGAGTGGGGGATGTCTACAACAACCTAAACCATTTCAACCTCAACCTGAATTTAACCTAAATTCAACCCAAACCTAACCTATTGAATTTGGGTTAGGGTTGAGATTTTAAAAATAAGGTTGAGTTAGGGTTGAAAATTTAGATCATAGGTTATTATTAGGGTTGATTCAACCCAAACTCAAATGATCTGAGTTACAACCCTATATGCATCTAGTTCAAACAAATATTATATTAAAATTGTTCGTCTTAAAGGGGGTATATAACAAAGCAAAAATCCAAGTAAGATTGAAAAACCAACATAATGTGCAATTATAATAATAAGAAATCAATAAGAATGCAAAGCATAATAAAACACATAAGGAGATATAGTAGTGCAAATTGAAATGAGTACCTATTCTACCTATTCTATTCTTCAAGCCTTCTTAATCTTAAATTCCACTATTTATAAGCAAACCACTACACTTTTGTTTTTGTTTTTTTTGGATAATTGAGTCATACACTACTAGATTTCTCTTAAATTAGCAAAAATTCAAATAAATTTTATTGCTGCAAAGACAACCTCCTTGTTAGTAGAAAACTCAAATAAACAAATAAAATAAAAAGTGCATAAAGACAAGAATCTTATTAGGTAAGTTTATTTAATATAAGGTGTAATAAATAAATTAAAATTATTCTAATAATATAATGAAGAAGCTTCTCTTTCAGTGGGAAAATATTAGCTTTCAAGACCTATAGACTTGAATGCTAGGAGAGAATTCTTGGTTTTTTGAGAGTGTTATTCCATTAAATTATTATTCACCAACTTGCAATAAGTCTCAGTCTAATGGCTCTCTTGAATGTTTAATGATTAATTCTAAAAGCTAACACTTTGACTATTAGAGGGAATGAGCTTTTTATTTTCCTTGATCATTTCCTCTTTCAATGAAAAGAGCTCTCTTGTTTTCTCTATCTATCCTAGTTGAAAATTCTTAAAATTTTACAATTTTGGACAAACTTCTATGTGTGGGACATAAATTTGTTAGCTTAGAAATTATTACATACCCATGCTAATTGGGATTGAGTAATTCTTTTGAATAAATCAGATTGGCTAGTAGACAGGCGGAGTTGGGAGAGTTTATCATTCTACATTCTAGTTTGAATGAAAAACTACAAAAGCAAAATGCAGGACCAACAATTTTGGTTTTCTTTGAGGGAAATCATCCTCCAATGAAAGTACTTTGTAAGAAAATTTTGAATAACTGATGATATAAATTATTCATAATCATGTTTACTCTATATAAATTTAGATATAATCACTCATGACTTATTCAATAATCTACTACTAACAACTAGATTGTATTTTTACTTAACCCATATTTCTCTCTATCCAAATTAAATTTAAAACAAAATTTTAGCCAAACAAGAATGTTTTTTAATGCACCTTCACCATATGCAAGACTACCGATGCACATAATGTGATGTGGCCGTAGAGGCGTGGTTAACATTTATAACATTCCTCCACCTTAGAGTTCACTATTGTATTGAAGAGTATTTTTAGGAAACTTATCTTTTGCAACTTTAAATCCCCTTAAGTTGCATTTGCTAATATTAATCATTTCTAATGCACAAGTACTTCTCATTTCCTCTCAAACATATGATAGTTCATCTTTACATAAATACTTGGTCCTATTTTCCTTTTGAGATATGAAATATGAAACACAAAATGAATCCTTATTTCACTAGGTTACTAGATTTTATAAGCCAGTAGTCCAACACTTTGAATTATTTCAAATGTCCCATAAAAGGTGAGGGAAGAGCTTTAAATTTTTTTTGAAGAAAAACTAAAACTTAATGATAAGGCTAAATACATAGGTATACAAAATCTTTGTTACCTTGAACCTGCTTTGATATCACTTGTCTGCATCCACTCTAAAGCTTCTTCTGAGTTCAGAAATCTTAGCAACGTGTCATTAGCTTAATTTAAGTCATAAATAAGTTTTGTTAATCATCAAAACCAAACACTTAGGGTTGACGTTCTCCATTTTTGATGATGACAAAACTTGATGACTTACAGTAGTAAAATAGTGTTAATGAACTAAGTAAACTCTCCCTATCTATCTTATTCAATAAGCCTATGGAAGTTTGTTTCATTATAGCTCATTATAGTAAGATTGGTCAGTATTTTCATTCAAAAAATTTAAAAGTTCAGTTCTTCTTCTCCCCTCTTTATATCATTTTCCCTCAAATACAATAAGTCATAACATTCTCCCCCCTTTTGTCATAATCAAAAAGGTCTAGGGGGGTGAGAGATTCAAATTAATCATAGGTATGAGAGACTAAACTATTTTTTGCCTCTAATGCATGATCCTAAACTTCAATATACAATGCTCCCCTTATCATGCATAATCTAATGATTTTATTTCCCATATTTAAAACAAAGTCATCTAGCTCATATGTTTTTCATTATGGTCTAAGCATTAGATGAATGTCTTTTAAGCTTTTCTTGCATACCCATAAGTAAGATAGTTCTCTTATGAGAGATGAAGATGTGAATGCTAAAATAAAATGAAATATAATGTAGAGTTTTAAGGATAAGAAATACAATACCTTCACCTACCTAGCTTTCTCAAACAAAGTGATATTTCTGTGTTCATACATAGTTAAGTTGCTTTTACTTCTATTATGGCTTTAATTGGAAGACAATTATATAAAAATGAATTTCTTTTTCTTATACATTTATATTACATTTTCTTCTTCTTTTTCACATATACAATGTTCTACTGAATTTATATTTTCTTTTTCTTCCTCTTTAGTAGATTTTTAATCTTCTTAGAGAGGTTTTTTAGGATTTTTACATCTTCTTAGTCCCCTTCACTACATGAAGAATCTGTACTTCCATGGCCATACAATATCTTTATCTTCTTTCCTTCTAATTGTTCAAAACTTCATGGGTCATCAGTGACCCCATCAGTTTTGCAATTGAGATCTTGTTTAAATCTTTGGCCTCCTCAATAACTATAACTTTGGGCATATAATCCTTTGAAAGAGGACTTAAAATCCTTTTAACTTGTTGGGAACAAAAAATCTCATGACCTAAACTTTTTAGGCTATTAGTAAGTCTTAAGAATCTAGAGATCATATTAGAAATAGACTCATCCCTAAGCATGCAGAATGCTTTATATTCTTGGACAAGCAAATTAATCATAGCTTCTTTCACTTGACTTGTCCCCTCATAAACTGCTTGCTTTCACTAGCCCTCCTCTGAAGTAGAGAGCACAACTCCTTCTTCTACTATCTTTCATAATTTATAACTATTGGCAATTACGAAGTTTTTCATTCTCATCTTCCAATAGATATAATGCTCCTCATTAAAATATAAAGGTCTAATAGTCGATTGATCCTCTATGATTCTACCAAAATTATTTTCCATATGAGATCACAATAAGGTAGAGATGAAAATGTTGAATCCTAATATCAGTATCTTGCTCGAATGCTACTTGTTATCCTAAATCTGCTTTGATACCACTTGTCTGTGTCACCTCTGAAGCTTCTTCTGAGTTTAAAAATCTCAGCAATGTCATTAGCTTAATTCAAGTCATAAATAAGTTTTGTTAATCGTAAAAATCAAACACCTATGGTCAACAATCTCAAACATTGAAGCTATTATATATTTTCTTTGAATCATAATTTTTTATCATTTTTGAAATTCCTAAAACTGTTTTCATAGTTACTTGATAATTTAGTCAAGATACTTGAGCTTCTTATCAACAAACTTGACTAGAAATTTACTAAAAATATAAGTCAATAAAGTGGGTGGAGGGAGACCATAAATAATTTTATAAGGCATGTTTTATGTAGCAATATGCATGTTGTTATTATAATAATATTCAGCCCATGAAATATGGTGAACACGTTATTATTATAATAATATTCAGCCCATGAAATCTAGTCAACACATTGTTATTATAATAATATTCAGCCCATAAAATATAGTAAATCCAATCCTTGGGTTTATTACTTGTAAAGGATCTGAAATATATTTCAACCATCTAATTCATCACTTCTGTTTATCCATCAATTTGTTGATGATTAGCCAAAGATAAGTTAAAATTCATTCTCTATAAATAAGATAATTCCTTTAAAAATGTACTAGTAAAAACTAGATCTTTGTCATGCACAATAATTTTAGACATCTTATATAATTTAAAATTTTGATCAAAGAAAATTTGAGTCACTACTATTGGTGTGTGCAGGTAGGCTATTGGAATAAAGTTTGCAAATTTTAGATAATTGTTCCACCTTTATATAAATCATAACTTCCCTTTTAAATTTGGTAGTCCCTCTACAAATCTACAAATAAGTTTATCCATACTTGAGTGGTAATAAGGAGCAATTTTAAAAGAAAATATTAGTTGGTTATTTTTTCATTTCTAAATTGAAATATGTCACTTTTTTATATGTTCTATGATATTTTTCCCCATTCCATTCCAATAAAAAACTAATTTTTTCCACTAGAGAGTTTTGTGATAGCTTTCATGTGTCCTGGAATATATCTCCTCCATAATGATGGGAAGTAAAGAGGATTCAACTGGCAAATACATTCTATCTTTATAAAATAGAATTCCTTCTTGTAACGTACGAATCTCACTGTTTCACCTTACTGTACACAACTTACTAACTCTTACAATATTAAATTAGTTTTTATCTCCTCCTTAATAGAATTAGGCCAATTAGGATTTGAGCTAGAAATAACAAAATTCTGACATTCTTCTTCTCTTCTAAATAGTGCATCTACCACAATATTTTCCTTTATAGATTTGTATTCAATGATAAAATTACACTCCATAGTTTCACCATTCATCTTTGTTGAGATGGCATTGTAGTTGCTTGTAGAGATCTTCTAGATCCATTTTAACAATAAATTATTTCCTGCAAAGATAATATCTTTATTTTTCTATGGCAATAACTAATGTTAGCATCATTTTTCCATAAGTAGACAAGAATAAATTTTTACCTTGTCATGCATAGTTGAAAAAAGCCATAGGTTGCCTTTCTTACATTAGCTCTCGAACCAAAAGCATCACGTTTGATATTAAATGTTTCAAAAAAATCTAGCAAAGAGAGAGAGCTAAGGCATAAGTCATCACATGCTTCGTATTTTCAAAAGATGCCATAGATTGTGCATTCCACTTGAACTCATTTTTTCAACATATTGGTCAATGAAGCTACAATTTTACAACAATATTATATAAACTTAAGGTTATATTCTATTAGGCCTAAAAAGCCATTTAAGGCCTTTAATATTGTTGGCTTACACTAATTAACAATGTTTGAATTTTTTTTTAATCCACAGCTACTCTAGCTTATATAATGATGTTACCCAAATACTTTACTTTTTTTTAGCCAAAATTATATTTTTCTTTCTTGATATGAAAGTAGTGAGGTTTCAAAATAGAAAATATAATACAAATATGCTTCAAGTGATCTTCATAAGTTTTACTATAAATCAAGATGTCATAAAAAAAATACTAGAATAAACTAATTAAGATAATCCTTGAAAATGGAGCTTGTCATTAATTGAAAGGTTAATAGAGCATTTGTTAGGCCAAATGGCATTGTCCGAAATTCATAATAGCATTGGTGTAACACCTCAACCTCACATGAAGTATTTTTTGCTCTGGGCTCATCAGATTTTGCTGGCACTAAAGTAAACAAGGTTTAATCCTTTTAAACTAACTTTCCAGCCCAAAAAGTATGGTAAGTGGGTTAGGAAAATATATAACCTAGTCTCTTTCTCACTACACTTTTGATGTGGGGGCCTCAGAAGTCCACCATCATTCTTAGTCTCTAATCGACCATTGCTAGACCAAGTGTATGACCTATGATGCAAAGTTGGTCCTAGCATGGATGCACACAACAATAGCCAGGAAGTGCCTTTGATACCATTTCAAACACCCAGCCCAAACCCAATGTAAAGTATTGTCTACTTTGAGTTCACCAGATTTTGTTTGCACTAGAGCCCTCACAATTGTCCTTTTGAGCCAACTTTTAACCCAAAAGGTACCTCACTTGGTAAAGGGGTTAGGTAAACATATAAACTAGTCTCTCTTCCACTATACTTCCAATATGGGGATTTTGAGGGCCTCACATTTGGTGAGTATGAAGTCATTCTTCTTAATATCACTATGATGTATGCAAATTTGTTGGTATAACAACCTTAAATCAAGTTTAGTAAAGAAGACTGTCCTGCATTGTTCATCCAATAATTCATCCTAGTAGCCATCAAGAATTTGTCCTTTGTAATTAATTGATTTAAAGCCCTACTATCAACACATATTCTTCACAATCCATCATATTTTCTTTACTAATAACATAAATAAGGAAGAAGGATTGGTGCTCTATCTAATAATGCCAAGTTTTAACAATTTAGTGACTACTTTTTCAATCTTAGCCTTTTGATAATAAGGGTAACTATAGGGTCATCTGAACAAAGGTCCATTGTTCCCTTTTAAGGGAGTCTGGTGGTCATGGGATCTTTTAAGAGGAAGCCTATGAAGGGATTAAAAAATATCTTCATACGTCTATAAAATTTTATAGAGCTGCAGATGAAAATTATCTTGCAAGATTTTAAGAATAGAAATAACTTAGCTGTTATGCATAAACAATGAATATATTTATAATAAGATTCCTTCCTTCTTTCTCTTGGTGTCTTTACAGAATTCATTTGTATCCATGACTTATCTTCAAAGGCCTACATCCCATATAGTATAAGCTCCTTATAATTGACATTACATGTCATCTTTAGATTATTGAAATCCCAAATGATGGGATCCAAAGTAATTAAACCATTGAACACCAAGAACTACATCCTAACCCTATAATGATAATAAATAGAGATCTGCCATGGTAGGTATCACCCGCAACACCATTTATACTCCTTTTTCAATGTCCTAGGCATGATTGTTTGTCTCAATTAGTGACAAATACTTCAAATTTTCTTGCACCATTAGGCACCAATCTATTATTAATACTTAAAAAATTATGGGTACTTCCTGAATCAATTAAAAATGTTACTCAATATTAGCCCATTATCTCTTGAACACATTGTTTGAGGAGCTTTGGCATCGCAAATAGCATGGATTGAAATTTATGAGACGTTAGCATTTGGAGTCGAGTTAGCTTCTACTTCATCATCATCTTCATTATCTAACGAGCTCTCTTTAATGAGAAATAACTTCTTGCAATGATGATTAGGCTTAAATTTCTTGTCACAATTGAAGTACAACCTCTTCGCTTGTCCTTCACTTAGCTTAGCTAGAGTTATCTTCTTAATTGGGAGAGTGGAGCTTGCAAAATTAAGTCAATTAGCAAAGGGCCTTTTTGGCTCAACTAGTGTAGGTCTCTTCATAGATTGATTACAAGCTTCATAAAGGCAAGCGAAGCCTATGGTAGCAAATAAAGTGGTGGGCTTGCAAGCTACGCCTTCACTTTGATATTCTCTTTGAGTCCACTTACAAAATGCCCATTTATTCTTAGATGTCAAGCTACCTACTTTTATCAATAATCTTTTAAATTGGGTTTAATAGTCTTTTATTGCACGATCTACTGGAATTTTTTTAATCACCAAAAAATCTTGAAATTTAGGACCATGCCTAACATGGAGCCTCTCCTTGAATGCTTACTAAGAAGTACTCTCCTGCACATCTTTTAATAGTTGATATCATAGCTAAGTATCACTTTTTGAATGAAAAAAGCTGTTAGGACACACTCTTTTTTATTTGGATCTACAAATCTAGTTAGTAGAACCCTCTCATCCGTTGAACTTAGGAAAGTCCAATTTCACTAATTTTGGAAGTTAAGTATAGTGGGCCCCATTATTGTATCCTAAGCTAAACGACTAATTGAATATCCAACACCTTTTGGTGATTGATTGTTGGACATTTCTTCTTGGTGGATATCATTCATATGATCTAATCGAGAGTTAATGATAGCAAACAATTTCTGCATAGATTTCATTATTTCTTGAATTTTTGCCCTTAATCCACTACCAAAATGCCCATTTCAGACTCTAAATTATTGAGTTTAGATGTGTAGTTTTGATGACAACAAAACTTATCTATGACTTAAACTTAAGCTAATGATGTTTGCTAAGTTTTGGAGTAATAGAGGAACCCACAGAGGAGACAAGATGGGCCACAAAAGTTTATTGTATCCACTTGAATGACATTTTTGAAGCCCAAGACTGATGGAGGAATCCACAAAGGAAGTGCCCAATGTGACAAAGGTATGTTACACTCATTGTCAGATGGGTGTTCTAAGTCACATCAATAGAGAAATCACATAACATCCACAGAGGAAGCATCCATGGTGATAGAGGTCTATCATAATCATTGTCCATATGGATGATTTTCAATCATCAACAGCAATCTTATAACGTCCACTGAGGGGTTGAGAGAGGTTTGTTGAGATCTCTGTAATTGATTATATTTCACAAAGGACGCTACAGAGGAAGATGCCAACAAAGGAATTTGATATAAGAAAGATGATAACAAAAGAGGTTTGTCGCTATAATGGTTAGAAATTCAAGAGGAGTTCTAACGACTAGTTTTCTATGGTATTCTTCCAAACAATTAAGAATCCCTCCAAAATTTATAAATAAAAGTTTCACTAAAGAGAAAGAGAATTCTTGAGAGTTCTTAGAGTTAAAAACAAAGCATTCATAAAAGACCCAACAAGCTTCTAAGTGCATTCACTCTATTGAGCCTCAACCTTCAACGAACTTCAAATTACATCAAATCTAGAGGAGTTTAAAGTACTTTGATTTCATTGAGTAATCCCTACCCTTGAGGTTTTAATGTGTACATCTCATCTTATCAAGAGACATTACTCCGTATACTTTTTATTTGGGAATTGGGTTTTTTGCTACTAAGGAGGGGTGATCCTTATAGTTGTATTGTGTGTTGTAAGAGTTTTTTGGCGAACTCACAGAATCGGATTGTATAAAAGTTTTTGGTGGTATCAATAAAACCAATAGAGGTGTGATTCCACAATTGGATAGTGAAACATAAGGTTGAGAATATATACGAGAGTGGAGTAAGTGCCTAATTACCCCAAATTATTATAATTCTTTATGTGCTTTATTATTTTGTATGTTTATGTGGTTCCACTGCAATCCTCTTTTTGCAATTGCACATGCATTTAATTCCCAACCTTACTTGGTTTCATGCTTTGTTTTGAAACCAACAATTAGCATCAAACTTAAATTAACATAAATGATCTAGTTGTTAATCCACCATGCCTAGCTTAGACACCACTCTATTATGTACCTATCCTAATTAGGATCGGATAACTCTTTTGAATGAATCAAATTGCCTAATTGTGGTTGGAGCTAGGAGTGTTTATCCCTCCGCTTTTCTGTTTTGAACGAGAAACTTTAAAAGTGCTTTGTAAGAAAATTTTAGATAATTGACGATATAAGGTTATTCATCATTATGCTTGCTTTATACAAACTCAAATATAACAAACCATAACTTGTTCCATAACTCACTACTTTCAACTTAATCCTATTTTTATTCAAGCCATCTATTTTCTCTGTACCCAAAACAAACTCAAAATAGAATTCTAACCATACTAGAACTTTATTTCATTCGTCTTGACCATACGCAAGACTGCTGATGCATATAGCGTCGCTAACATCCACAACAAAAACCTCTATTGGATCTGCCGTAGGGACCATTCTCTGTAATATACTTTTGGAGTAATCAACAAAACTCTATGGGCCATGATCAATCCTTTGGAAAGTCTTTTGTCGCTATAAAACCACATTAACTCATGGGACAAGTCATTAATAAATTTTATTCTCGTCAAAATCAAGGTCAGGCCAAGCTAAAATTTTAAGTCGGATTTAATCAAAATTATGTTTTCTAGTTCATAAACTTTCACAGTCTAGTCTAGTTTGTAAACTTATGTATTCTAGATCATCTCGTGCGCAACGAAAATGGTATACTAGTGCCAATTTGCGCCAATATGTATATTCTAGATCATCTCGTGGGCAAAGGAAATGGTACAACAGTGCCAAGTCGCGCCAATATGTTTATTTGGTGGGAAGGCCGCGCCACCTTCATTAGACCTGCAAGTCCAGTGCTCCAACAATTAGTGTTTTATCTTTACGTAGAGCCCACTACTGGGCCACCTTAACAACGAGTGGAAGCCCAATGCTCCCAACGTTTAGGTCAATGCGTACATAGCGCCAAGACGAAAGAAGACCCATAGTCTAGTAATAAAGAAAAAGGAGCCGAAAAGAGAGAGCCACAGACGACATGAAAACTATAGGTGCAAATCTGGGCGGGCCGACCCAAACCCGAGAGTTACTCACCCCCGTTTGGTACCTAGTATGGTTAGCGTATTTGGCTGGGTGGGGCGGGTTTGAAAACAAAAAAGTAACCCAAATTTTAAACTCGTTTTGAGTACTGACATTCAGGTTAAAAAAATATGATGCATTCCCCCGAACATTTATTCACGTATAAAGAAACCTTTTTCTTATTTTTATTAATTTGTTGATTCTATACTTGAGGTTTTTAATAGCCCAAACTTTAACATCTATTTTCATTTTAAGAGAACACTTGCCCTAATCAACTTGAAAACTATCGAGCTTGCAATAGTTCAGTCCGTTTTTTAAAACATTGCGACGGACAGGGGAATGATGGGCAACGAGGAGGATATGCCGGAGAGGGAGAGCATGCAACGGCGCGTCACTCGGCATCTACCAACTTAATCTTTTGCAGCAGGGTACGTCCGGTACCAACCACATCGTAATATAGTTTCCTGAACCTCAATTCTTCCATGTCCTTCAACCAAACCGACTGCAGTAAATGAACCAAGCAATAAAAGTGTATTATAATCAACTATATATTTTCTATAAATATAGAAAAATGCGTGTCCTGGATGAGGTCGTCGCCAACATCAACTTTCTGGCTTATACCTGCAGCATCCTCTTAAAAAATTACAAATCTGTGGCTTTCCTTCCACACTGGCTCTGTATACAACAAATACATCTTCAGTGCATCATTCGGACAACCAACCTTGCAGTCGCACTCCCTTGCATTTCTGTTGATAATATAAAAATATCTAACAATGATTTTTTCCTTTCCCTCATATCTACATTTACTCTCCGAAATCACCTGTCAAATGGGAACTCTGCATCCTTCTCAGTTACTTTGAAGGGCTGTGGGTGCCCACCGGAGCAATACAGATTCCACATCTTGAAATACGCCCTCTCCAAATTCCTCACCTGTTTATCATTTAACATGACCAAGTCACTAACTCTCCGAAATCCAACTCACCCCAGTGCAAGTAAATAATTGAAGAAAATGAATGAGGAATGCAAAACATATTATCATGCACAAACATTACAAATAAACATCCCATAAACTTACCCAACGCGCTGTATCAAATAAGGGGCATGTCATCCGAGCTGCCTGAAGCTTATTTGTAAGAGCCTGAAGCTTGGGACGATTTTCTGCTAGTTCTACTGCTCTATCTTCATACTCCCTCATGCTGACAGACCATTGAACAGAAACACCATTCAAATTTGTGATTGAATAACAGAAATACCTATAATGTATAAAAGAAGAGAATTGCAATGTATGATAATCCATCTGCAAATGCATGACAGCACCACCATACATTAATCTCACAGGCCACCTTCCCACGAAAATTACTGCAAATGCCTATTACAGATTGCCTAAACATGAAAATTTAAAACATAGCCACCATGGAGTCCAGACAGTACTTCATTAGATCAATGTGCCCGGTTTGAAGTTGCCTAAGCCTTTGGCAAGCCTGAAAGAAGCAAACTTCAACAGTCTATTAAGCTCCTACTGAACTTCCATGCCCACCTTTCACATGCCATGGTTCCCGGGTGACAACTAAGAAACAAAACTAGTATCTACCTCGAACTCATTTGACTAGAAAGCAGGCAAGCCGGCCCAAATTAGGGCCCATGCAGTGTATGGGATGCTGTTGGCACTTGCTACTTGCAGACATTCTCGCAAAGAAATTCCTCGTACAGTAAATTCTATTCAAGATTACCTACTGACAATCATCTCCTCCCCAACTCCAGTTGCTAGACAGAGAGAGCCAGCCACCCTAGTTGCCATTTTCTCAAGGGGCAGTGTCACCATTGGCAAACCAGCCCACAAGACATCTGTGCCTGTTGTGTGAGCATTGCACAATGGCCTGTTGAAAAGAGAACATCATTAGAGAGTTGATTAACAACTCCAAGCACCAGGAAAACACAGGAATTTTATAGGAAAGCAGGAAAACTTACGTATCAAGAAATAAATCTGCTAAAGCACTACGCCTTATGTGTTCATTTTTCATTGCAACATCTGTGAAAATTATCTGGTCAGGACGTACACCCTGTGCAATCGCATCTGAAAATGCCAGTTGGATAGGATGTCAGCTAACAAAGTGGAACTACCAAACAGAAGGAATAACTGATACAAAAGCAAACATGGCCCCAAGCAGGCATGTATATCCAAGCCTGCTATCCAGCAAATTTCACCATTTGTATGGGAGATGCCCAGTAAAATGATCTTAACCATGCAGTTCAATCCCATTAAAACTTAATGTGGCAGTTGTCACATATTTTATTGAAATAGAATTATGAGAACATTAGGGCCTGGACCATGGCTTGAACTACCAGGTTCTGTAAAAGCAACTAATTCAGCATCAAATAAATCTCTATTTGATAAGATCTCACAACCACATACATGCACGCAATCTCATCTCGCCTGCAGCTGGGAATCTGAGAAGCCACAATGCACTATTTGGAACACGCTTAAGAATATTACACCTGAAATGCACAATTCAGATAACATGATGCCTTTCAAAAATATTCTTAAAGAAGATACAGATGGCATTAGCATATACAAAAAACCAGAGCTTGCACTGAATAGTATTTCCAAATCCATTAAGGAAGAAACATTGTTACCAAGTATTGAAAATCTCAGGGTCCATTTTGTACAGCTGATTGAAGCATGCAAATATAAATTTATCTTCTGGCAATCCAAAATCTGATCGCTTATGCTGGCAAGTCGGGTCCAAAACATCACGGTTTTTCTGTTTAAAAAAAAAGGAAAAAAGAATTGTAAAATCTGAGTTGTATGACTAGCCATATAATTACAAAAGCAACTCAGCAAGGGTCCAAAATCACCTGTTTATAGTCGTTCACAAAGTAACAATGAGGAACATGTACAAGTTTCTCTGAATAAATATTTGAAAACTGTGTGGGCGACACAAACTGCAACAACAGTCTCTCATAGTCAGCAGATTGGGGGTTGGGGTTGGGGGAATTTCAGTTAGTCATTCTCAGGTATGTACCTCATCAGTGACCAAATAATCAATGTACGTTGCACCTGTGGTCCCAGGAAAACCCATGTAGGAAACCTGAATTGGCGCTGGCTGCATTGCAAAAATTTCATTCCTTGCACCCTGCATAATTAAAAGATAAAGGCTACATTAAAGCTTCTGTTATTTACCAAAGTTGAACTAGGTGAAAAGATGTAAGAGAGGAATGCAAAATTGAGAAATTCAAGCACAGTAATCAAGAAGGACACAATTTCTTTCCTTTCAGACCCACAGAAGGATGCTGGTATTCAACCACCAAGTCTAATCCTGCCTCATCGCATAACTACATGGCAGCAACAGCTCTTTCTAATTGATCTTTTCTATTTCACCCAATTTCAAATTAACTCACATCTTATGAATAGAGCATCCTATGGCCAACTGTGCTACATGTTTGATAAAAAATTTCATAATACTAGGACAGTTCTTTGCGTGCATTCATTTTTATTTTTTTATTTTTTTTTTGCTTTCCTTTCTTGCACCAATAATTCTAATCCTTGGGGCTTACTTGGAATTTTCGATTCACTGAAATTGAAAATTGGAATTGATTCCCATGAATGTAATCTAATATCTAAAACCAAATGAATTGGAGCAAAATCCATTTTGCTTATTCACTCTCCCATCAAAAACATTTTATCCTCCAAACTTTCAACCGGGGTATCACTTGACCACTTTTACACGCCACATAGCATGACTTGACTACTTATACACTTGCAAGAAACACATCTTAAAACAATCTTGTGTGGGTAGGACTGTCTTTAGTCTCAATCCTGGAGGCTTATTTTTTACTCATGGAAACCACTGGTAATCTTAACAATATCATCATCATCATTAAAAGATGTTTCTCTCACCTAAGTGGGGTGATTTTAACAATCAGAGGCTCTGTATATCACCATATATTCATGCTAACTATGTTATTTGGTGATCTCAATTTTCAACAATGAAGTCACATCATTGGAAACTGACATCTAGTTTAATGGGGTGTATTATTAGATGATAAGACCCAACCTACCTACAGGTCTTTTATAATGATGGCATAATAGTTAGTAAATTCTAACAGTAGTCCTAAGTATCATGAACCACACATCCTAACTATATATTTTCTAGTCTAAGACCATCAACTCTTTTCATATGCGCATTAGGGTGTCATCTGATCTTCATCACGAAGAATTACTATTCAAACACAACCATGCTTATTTCTACCTGATGCATTTCTACATGAAGCATAATGCTGTTGCTTTGCAGACATGCTGTTCTATCTTTAACTTTGTCTATTTGCAAACATGTCATTCATTAGTTGTCATGTCATATAGTGCACTTCTTTTTGTTTTTCACTATGGTCAATGGTTAAAAATTAAATCCAGTTCAGCAATTCATGGCAGTAGGTTCCACCATAATCAGGGATGCTCATTTATGTGCACATGGTCAAATTTCCTTACAGAAACAAGGTAGTCCACCAATCATAAGAAAAGTATTAATTATTCTTTGGAGAATATTTGGTCTAAGTTTAACTTCGGGGATTGTATTTCCTTTCTAACAACTCAAATTTCCATCCATTGAACAAATCCACACAGACCTTGGAAAAAACTCATGCATAATCACCATTAAACATTTTCTGAAACAACCCAAAAAAAGAGAAATGAAAAAAAAAAAAATTTCTTGGAAATGGTTTGAGTAAAAATTTGAAAAATAATGCAATTTTTCTGATAAAAACTGTACATCCAACCTTATGAACACGAACGGAGGGAAATGAAACCATTAAAAAAGACTTAGTTTGACCAACAACCAATAATGTTCAATCTTAAATCACCAGGTAATCTAATGGTCACTTCCTAGCCAAAGCAATAGACACAGGAAGTAGTGTTTCAAGATCGCCAATGTAAATTAAAAAGAAGGCTTAAGTTCTTGAAGATATAATGCAATTTTACTTCCAGAATATAAAACAGAGAAAATCCACCATGATATGGAATATTTGTGCATCCACCAAATTGACCTATTTGATCTCACCCAGCGAGGCAGTACTGCAGTAGCAATCATACCTTTGTGTACCCATTAAGATTGACCAAGATCTGGATCTTGTTCTCATTGATCATCCGGGCAATTAGGTCCGATGACATGGAAGACACATCTATGAAGTGTTCAGCTTCAGATTGTATGCGCTGCCGCCACTCAGTCCCATCATTTTGACTAAGTGCATAACAGAAGACCTGAAAACTCAAGTCTGTGAGTCACTGACTAATGATAAGAAAGACATGAGTTCCAACAAGAGGAAGAAATAGGTCAAGTAAAAAATTAATCATGCAGGAGATCTGCCAACCTCAACATTCTCTCTGTTGTGCATGCCAAAGACTGAACCCATAAGATGTGACAAAGGGTGGTTACCAAAGTCACTGCTTACGTATCTGTAAAAAATACATGTTGAGTTTAGTAAGACAACAAAGAAGAGATCATAATGCACATGTCTAAGCCAATGAAAATCTTACCCCACCCTCAGTCTTCCACTACCAACCTCAGCCTTTACAGATACAGGAGAAGGATGAGTGAATGATGGGAGACTATAACGAGATGCAATCAAAGAGCAATGTGCTGCATATTTTTTGCTGCAAACAAGAAGGCAGAAAATATGTGAAGCCATAGCCTGACTTTTCTATTGTTGACAGTTCATGGAAGAGTCAAAAATGATAACTCACCTAATTTCCAATGCAAGCATTGGATCAATAGGATATGCTATTGCATGGAATGGTTGAACACTTGGAAGAACTGACATCTGGAATTAGAGACATCAAAGATTTCAAAAAGAAACTTTAAAATGATTAATAAGAGAGGGAATCTGAAGCTAGGAGGGTGTAAATAAACCTTTATCTGTCTTCTAATAATCCCTTCAACTTCTATGAATTTGCTTTCCCTATCTTCCCAATTGCAGACACACTGAAGAATCAATAAATTTATCACTTAATGAGGGCAATTATCACTCCAATAAAACAAGGTTTTATTGAAAAGCCATGAAGTTTCCAATGATTAATTTCAACAATAATGGTCAGTTTTTATGATATAACTCAATAATACGTGCCAGGAATTTAACAAAAGATTGTTAATATGATCAGAAATCATCTATGAATAACCTAAAGCACTCTATAGAACAAAAGAATTCAAGCCCCCTTTTATTTCCTCAAAAATTGCCATCCAATCTCTGATCCCTTGTTATGGTTTACATTATTTATTTTGATTTCTCAAATGCAGTCAGAAATGATGTAGAATAAGCCTCCAAGGCACAATATAGACACACACACACACACACATCAAAAGTGGACAAATAGAGTTTTTCCCTTTGTTATGGATTTAGTACTGCAGCATTTGACACAAATGGGTCAAGCCTGGCCAATATCCTCCCTAGAGGCCGATAAAGGAAGAAATTTTAAAACCCTCCAACACAACCCTGTATGCAATATACAAGCATCAGCAGATACAATACTGCAGCATCAGCCAATAGGATAAGGATTTGTAAAACCATGATCCCATAAAGATTTAGTTAAAAATCCCAAAGTTCTCTTTCCTGCATCCAGGATCAACCTAAGAAGGTTATGCTAAACTGGATCAGCCAGAAAAGGTTGACAAATATAGTCCTGCCAAACTGCAACTTGAACAATAATATAGCAGCTTAGAGTGTGTTTGGTAATGGGAAAAAAGTGTGGAAAATTTTTTCACCTTTTTCCACCCTTTTGATGTGATTTGACATCTTAACTGCATAACAATTCTCCTTTTCTCTATTATAACCTATATTTCTAATTATTATTTCACATCTTTCCATACATAAAAGCCTACTTATTTTGTCTTTGTTCATTTTATCTTTAATCATTACCCTCTATCTTATTACATCACTCCGTCTTTTTTCCCTCACTTTTCCACATTCTTTTTTTTCGCCCACATCATTTCCCCATTCCCACATGCACCCTTAGGCTGACCATTGGACCTTGCTATTATTTATATTATTGAGCATTAGTCCTGCCAAAGACAATAACATTGTGCCAACAATTTAGGCGCATAGCCTGGTCGAATTTCTGGCAGCTTTCACTTTGGCCTGTCAAAAGTGTGGCTTTCACACTAATTCAAGCTGTTCTGTCCACAGATATCACTTCCATGATCCAATCCAATGATCTCTTCCCACTTAGACATGAAGTTCAAGAGTTTGAACCAATCCACCAAAGGCTTCGTGAAGTCAAAAAGTGAAAGTCTTCTCTGAGTCATTCAAATCAATAGCAGAACCGAATCAAATATGGAATGATGCGCAACAGATGAAAGTAAATTGACCAACACCACCAACAAGCTTCCAACCTAACAATGCCATATCTTCACAATATTAAGGAAATAATAAGTTGGAATAGCATCCTGACCAGCCCCTGCAGTTCTGTTTTGGGCCAGCTGTAATGGAATGTGTCGACCTTGTAAACAGCAAAGTATTGCCATCCAATTATGCAACTATTTTCCTTGTACCTTGGAAGAAATCACCCCAGCATATTTCTAATCAAGGAAAATGACTTTCATTGTTTGGAGGAATTTATGACCTACTTGATTCTTTTATGTGGATGTTTACTACAAATGACCTATTCCCATGAGCATGAGTGCCCTGATAGGATGGAAATTGAACAGGTCTAAATTAGTGCAGAAATGACATAGTGATACCCAACAAATTTGAACATGTACCTAGTAAAACCATGACTTTTTACCTGTAATGTGTGAAGAAGATTACAAGTCGCTTCGGGAAAATCAGGGCGCAAAAGCAATGCCTGCTTATAACTCTTTATAGCTGCCTCCACATGTCCACTACAAAAGGAATTTCAATCATAACACAGCAACATGAAACACTTCTTGTTGTAACCTCAGGGCATTTATGTGGTGCTGTAACTGTGCACAAACCATGGTGCAAAGCAGTCGGAAACCATACATGTGGCATGAACTAGCATAAACAGACAAATCAGGAAAGCAAATGTAGTCATTCTAAATATCAACTTTGAAAACAATCCAAAGTTATGATTTATGGATTTAAGGGTTTTTGCATATTCACACCTCAAGTATTGCAGATTTGCACTTTTTGACCCATGAGTTTCAAGTTTGCATAGAATGGCTTTAGATTTGACTAAAATTGCATAAAACTACCTTCAGTCAGAAAAACATTTAACATGATTTCAAAACCAGGTAAAATGACAAAAAGGCCCTCTTATTTCCTTGGGCATGATGTATATTTTGTTTTTAAATGATAATTTGCCCTTAAGACAATCTTATCCATATAAAACAAACATTTTCAGATGTATGGATAGTTGATTATTGAAAATTTTTAATAGATTTACATTTAATCTCCAAAAATTATTCGAATTATATAACTCATATGATTTTTTATTAGATAATATTTAAGTTTTAGATAAAAAAGAAGAAGATAGAGATGATAGTCAAGCTTGGATCTAAGAAAAAAAATCTAAATGGATCCAGAAATCATAAATACTATGCAACTACATGAAAGCACATCTTTGTCATTTAACCTGTTTCAGAAACAGTGTTAAGTTATTTTCTAACAGAAGTTAGTGTTATGCAATTTTTATGAAACCTGAAACCATTTCATACAAAATTGAAACTTATGGGTCAAAAAGTGCAAATTCACAATACTGGTACGGATATGCAAGAACTTCTAAATTTCGGAATGACACCCAGATGAAAGCACACATTAATCACAAAATGTAAAGCTTCTTCTGCCTCCTCTCCAGCTTCTAATGCCTAACTAGAAAAGAAACAAGGCTTACCTGTCTTTGTAGGCTGAAGCCAGATTTGCATGAGCTTCAGCCATTGCTGGTCGGATAGTAACAGCTCGTATGTAATCCTGGATTGCTTCACTAACTCTGCCAATCTCTTTGAAAGTGTTTCCCCTATTAACAAGGCCATCAGCTGCCAACGGATCTATTCGAAGAACTTCATTATAGCATGATATAGCATCGGCATAATTTCCCTGCCATTGACAAGAAAATGCCAATTCAGGTTCTGTGTTGCAAACTCAATGCATCAATACCCATATGTTGAAGCCATTTAATCTTCTGGGCACTGTTTACAAGTATTTTTATGAGTTAACCGCATGCATAGCCCCTTCAATGAGATCCATGCTGATCATACAATGTCGCATACCATTTTTATAGCAGAGCTGAGTGATTTAGTCAAAACACGGTTATGCCGACCACACAAATGGCAGAACTTTTCTCTCTTTTTTTTCCAATTTTCATAAGCAGCTACAACCTTAGTTGTTAAGGCACAAGTCACACATTATGTAGAAGTAAATAAATTTAATAGCTAACACAACCTCAAATTTCATTAATCTAACATTTAATATATTTAAATTCAATGAATCAATATCACTTGAAAGAGTTTAAACTCAAAAGGCAATAACAAGCAACTCTACACAATTGTAAAAAATAAAAATAAAAACTGCATAGCAGTTGTAAATAAAAATATCGGAGAGGATGCCCAGCATCAATTTTGGTTAAGTCAAGAAACAAACGAGAAATCGGATGAGTCAGAATCCTATGGCTCTGTTTGGATGCATTGGGAATGAAGTGTATTACTAATACACTCTTCTACACTCCTTTTCAGACTAATGTGACATATTAAAAAGCCTATGTTGCAGATGTCAACCCCTACTACATTTTTCTAATACACCCTATTTCTAATACAGTATCCAGACAGGCCCTATTTGAATGTTGAAAGCTTTTTTTTTTTAATGTATTGTTAGGCAAGTTCAATCAGGTGCAACAAGTGCACGTCTAGCACCTTTGGAAAAGGTGCACAAGGCGTGCACCTCAGTGAAAGGGCCTCACCTAACCCCTACCAAGGTGCAAAAGGTGTGCTTGAGTGCACCTTGAGCCTTGGCACGCACACAGACATGCCTTTAACAACTATTGCTGCAACCAGGTTTTGGGGTGGACTGAGTGCCCATGGATTTGCTGAGATTCATCTTGGCTAGGACCCTTACTGGGGATGGAGAATCTTGATACTCTAGTGACAATAATTTCCTAAGCACACATTCTTCGATGGTGGTAGATGCAATAACCACTATTGTTTTCAGCAACTATTATGATGGATTCATGAATTCTACAGCAAGGATCAAACTTTTCACTCGTTTCATCACATTGCCGAATCAATAAAATTGGAATCTCAGTTGGGCCATATCAATGGAAACAAGTTTAAACTAAATGCTTGCCTATGATGAAATTGATATCACTCACTTTTTTTACAATGGCTCAATTTTTATTGAATTCCTTTCCCATGGGCATTTCATCTTACTTTTTTTATGTGAAACATTCACAACCTGGCATGTCATGCTCATTCATTGTATATTTTACAAAATTGTGAATGGGAATAAAAGGGAATAAAAGGCAAACTTCATTTATGTTATATGCATAAATTAGACATTAATAATCTACTAGCACTAGCAGTGTACTCTATAACATGTTTTCTTAACTCTTAAGTCAGACATTTCATCTAAACATAACATTCCATTTATGTTTGGTATTTTTTGCATACACCCATGAGATGCCCTCAATTTACCAATATTGCCATCAAAGTTCCTACCATCTAGACTTTCGAAGACTCATGTTGAACAAATTTTCTGGTTTCCACGTAACTGAGGACTGGAATGGATCGAGTGGCCTCAGGCCTGCCTGATCCAGGCAGCCCGACTTTGCAGTACACTGAGATTGGACTTCCATAAAGATCAATTGTGCTTCAGGCTAAGGTCAATTCACCCAATCCCTGTCCAGAAGTCAGAAACGCTAGCTATATACAGTTTTGTATCTAATATTTTAGGAAGGGCATACACAGTGCACAAGGTTCCTGCCCATGCAGGGTCTATCAAGGACAAGATATTTGCTCCTTAGCCCCATTTCCAAGAGAAACCACTTCCATGATTCAACCTAGCACCATCAAGCATCAATGAGAAAAGCCTTACTCTCACACCAAGCAATGCCCTCAATTTTGTATTTTTAAAATAAAGAACTAATTATTAATTAAAATTACTCAACTATATAAAAGAAAATAATTCAAAAAATACTTAAGAAATCCAAATTTCTTGCGGTAGAGTGAAGTACAATCAAATAGGACGAAGTCAAATGATTGTTTCTTGGGCCATGAAATAGTTGAACCTATCAGTCAATATAGACTCAGACCTTTTCTCCTGAAATTAGGCTGGGGTAAAATCAAGGGTTTACTTATTCTCTTTTTTCTGCTATATTCTTTTTTTTTTTCTTTTTCCATTTTTCAAAAATGGGTCCATGTCAAATTTGACCTAGTTCCCTACCAGGCCTAGATAATTTGACATAGTTCAGTACCAGGCCTAGATAAGATGGTTCGCAAAGCTTTAAAGACTAAAAAGCAAATTTTCCATGGTTTGAAATTTCTCTATAAATGAGAACAAAGAGACGACATGAAAGGAATACCTGTTGTTTGTAGATTATTGCTAAATTACTGAATGGAGCAGAGAGTCCTGTTGTTACAGCTAATGTTGCTTTATAACATGTGGCAGCAGCACTGAGCATGTTCCTGCATGTGCAAAACAGTTCTTTCTTATGAAGACCTAAACTAAAACACTAAGATCTAACTTTTGAGAAGGCTTCACAAAGTCCATCATTGCCACCATCCATCTAAAATTTATACATCTGATTAGAGTCAGCGACATGAGCACCTTATCTTCCATTCTGATATATGATGCTATATTCTCAGTTAGTCCATTCTAATACAAAAAACTTATTAGGTAATAAGTCAAGAGCTTACCACTCCATATATATGTTCCCAAGGTTTGTAAGAGCCTGAGGATGGTTTGTTTGGAAGGTAAGGCATGACTTCATAAAACATAAGAAGCTTAGTTAGGATGATTAGTAGTAGATATAGGATAAGATCAGCCATCAGATACATAAAAAGATGAATTTACAGAATAGGGACCAACCCGATAGCAACTGATTGCTTCTTCCACTCTGCCAGCATCTTTGAGAGCATTTCCCTTCAGTCAAAAACAAATCATACATAAATCACATCAGCAATCAGAAGCATGTTAGTAACAGATGATTTCCACTCAAAAAAAAAAAAACAATCCTGCTTAGTAACAAGAGAACTCACAAGATTGTTGTATGCCTCCAAGAACCCTGAATCACAAGCAATAGCTTGTTTGTAATGGAAAATTGCCAGCTCCAGCTGGCCTTGTTCATAATACATACTGGCCAGATTGCCTGCACAAATGTTTGCATCAATTCAGTTTCCCATAATGATTGACTGCACAACCTAGGATCTTCTCTGCAGTGAAGATCAAATGAACATAACAGGCCAATTCATTGGTAAGCCACATCATAGTCACTGTGAACTACAAGACATGGACCAAGTGGGCGTCTAAGTAAATATAGGTCCAGAGAGTGGAAGTTACATCTGCATGTCTTATAATCAATTCCTTATTCTGGTCCCCATGGACCAAGGACAATGGGACAATTTTAAGCCGTAGCCAGCCAAACCAGAAAGTAAGAACTGATACATTGAAATTGAATGAAGTCTATATAATATATTGACAAGGAGATCTCTGTACCCACCATAAGCCATTGCGTAGTCTGGACGAGCCTGGAGAGCACGCTGGTAACACATGATGGCCTCTTGAGGCATTCCCATAGCCTGGAAAAGGCAAAAGAAATCTGTTTCTTTCCAGAAACAAGTCCTGGCATTTGCTGCTACCTGATCTTACTGGCACAATGCATGATCGGCTTACCTTATAAACATTTCCTTGGTTCAAGTAGGCATCAGCAAATGTTGGTTTGAGCCTAACTGCTTCCTGAAAATAAATGTAAGAAACAATCAGGTTTAAGTACAATCAATTGCTGAATAAGAGCCTATCCAATCAGACAGACGAGCTGACAGATGGTAATCAGAATAATACATCAGAAACATTCAGTAGCAAATAGAAAAGTTTCATTAGCAACAAAGGTCCGGACTTTTCTTCTTTTCTGCAATATTAATCATTATGCACAATCTAAACTCAAGTTTTGTCTCCTGCAATGCGTCTTCATTGCATTTGCAAGAGCCACCACCCATATAAATGTCTTCAAGTAAGAAAACCATATTCCTCTATTTATCTTCCTCTCGTTTTGATAAATTATAGATTAGATTCCACTTCGGCTTCAGAAAATACAACTGCAATTAATGAATCCCATCTTTGAACAACAGTCAGACAAGCAACACAACATAAAGCTTAAAGCGATTTGAAAGAAAACGTCAACATTGAATGGCATGTGTTACTTTGGTCCTTTGAGCAGTTGGCACCCAACTTCAAGTAAAAACTATGATAAGATCAAGAGAAATTCCCATTGCAAAACTTGGCATTGGTACTCGGGTTCTTAAGTTTAGCCCATGAATCGCACAACTAATGATCCATGCACAACTGCAAGCAGAGACAACAAGGACAGATATAGGGCTATGATCGAAGACGAGGATTTGTTCTTCTAATCTAGGGCTATGATCAAAGACATGGATTTGTTCTTCTAATCTAGGGCTATGATCAAAGACAAGGATTTGTTCTTCTAATCTAGGGCTATGATCAAAGACGAGGATATGTTCTTTTAATCTGTCTCCACCATTTAAAATATTTAATCAACTACAGTTTTCCCTTGCCCATGACCAGGGTGAGTAGTTTCTTCTCAATACAAGTATCTTCTATTTAACCTCAGTGAATGGGCATAGCCAGTGAAGGAGGCTCATGCCAATGCAGAGTCCGAGAAGTGCATGAAAGGAGTTTAAATAAGCATGTGGCACCCCTCGATGCAAATAAAAAAGATATTAAACAAAGCATGTGACATCCCTCCACGCATAGGGGACATAAAAGGAATAAATGTCAACATCCAAATAGTGAGAGGCTTGCAGGCCACTCTGCCACCATTTAGGAATATGGAGATTAAAAAGAAAACAAAAAATATATAGCAGGAACTGGCTGCTCCAAAATCCCGTTCCTATCCAATCCCATTCCTATCACTGGATAGAAATGGGAAGGACGATAATGACCACCTATTACAAACAATAAAACCACGGATACCAGACACTTTGAACTGCTACTTTCTAGGTTTTGGGTGGCAACCACTGTCTTTTCAAATTTTCCCATTTTGAACTCTGGGAAGGCTTCCTTTTGCAAAGCTGTGGGCAATACTATAGTTTTCCTTTTTAATAAAATTTGATCTCTCTAGATACATGACAATGCAAGCAAATGGAGAACATCAACAAGCAGATGTAGTTTCAGGAAGAAAAGAAGAAATAGATTAAGGGGTAGGTGCACCGAGGCCACCATTTAAAATGTTGCAAGTGTACATAGGGCAGGAACTAGGAGCAAGAAAACAAACAACACAAACTTCATTCTGCCAGACCAAACTCCTGAGGATTCAATTTTGGTGCACCAAACAAATTGTGTTATAATACCATACAGCAAATTTATGACATAGCAAGCAGCAGCATAAAAAGTAATATCCACTAAAAATGTTTTCTTTACAACAATATTTTTACCATTTTCATGCACAAGTAACAAACATGCAAAGAACCACAAAGAAAAACACAACAACAACATCTAGACCTGCAACATAAAAGCTGAAATTATTCTTGGTCCATTAAAAATGGATAAGTTATTAAGTACCTTGTAGTATAAAAGGGCTCCATTAAGATCCCCAGCCTCCATAAAAAGACCAGCAAGATTCGACCAGGCGATGGCAAAAGTTGGTTGTATGCGCAATGCCTCAACATAACAATTGTATGCCTGTCCAAGCCATCAATATGATCAAACAGTCATTCGCACATCCAAAGTAAAAGCAAGGGGCTCATAATTCCACCAGTGAAGTAAACCTGCTATGTCTACAAGCCCATGACGCCAATACTACTGAAACATGCCCAGAGTCTACTTATGTCAACTGATTATTCATCATCGTCACCAGTAGGCATAAAAAACAATTGAACAGCACCATAAACAGCTGTCGCATTTGTGCAATTCACTGCACTCCAGACAAATTACAGTTCTAGCAGATCTGCACTAGCTATGCTGTTATTAAAACAAATATTCATCCCACTAGACCCCCAGCAACATATTGAATTTGCTGAACTCCATTCCCAATCAGTTACGTACAGCCAGACAAAAGAAAAATGTAAAACCTTTCCAACTTACTTCTTGTACCAAGCCTTGTGCCTTCATCAAATTTCCAAGATTGCTATGAGCATCAACCTGTCAATCACAGAAAGACAAGCCAACAACAACTTCTAAAAAATCTCTGTCACAAGAAAAGGAAAAAAATTCTATCAAACAAGGGCAAAACAAGAAATCACCAAACGAGGGTTCAGTGCAAGGGCCTGGCGACAACACTGAGCTGCTTCCGTAAGTCTTCCTTTCCTCATGTATGCACTAGATAAATTTGACCATGCATCACAGAAATTAGGTCGAAGCTGCAATTACGAACCAAAAGAAAATTAGAGGCAGCATTCATGAGATAGAAAGAAAGCAACACATGTCAGCAAAGCATCTATACACAATATTTAACTCTTCTTAGTTGCAATCGGGAATCAATAATAGCTCCCAACAGATTGAAGAGGAATTATTGGTTCCTTGATAATTAAGTTTCAGTTAAAAAGTGCAGGCAACATCCAATGGACAACAAAGAATGACCGTAGATGCAAATTTATATTCCATATTATACTGATGATGAAAGAAGTGATGTGTTTCAAAAGCTTTTTATAATGATGATGAAGATGGCTTAAACAAAAAATTGTAACCTACCTTATTAATTGAACAGTGCAAATCGGTAACAGTATCGTAATTGCAGTGTCCAAACTTATGATGGTACATGGAACAACTTAGCTATAGGCACAATCCTATTTCTATCTTCCTCATGTTGCCTACAGAATGCAGATTGACAATGACCAAGAGAAGCACAGCATTCTCTAGAAAGGCACCAGAGGCCCACTTTAAATTAAAAAGATCTTAGCTATTTTTTATGTATACTTCATGGATCCAAAGCAGACAAGACTCAAAACAAAAGAAAACTCTGGATGTGAAACGCCGACCCACTCAGTAGAACAAAGAATATGCCAATCTTACTAGTAGTAGGGCTAGATTTCTTTCACAGCATAGGTGTTATACACTTGTACCAATTATCAGTGTTCTTCACACTGTTTTAGTACATAAAATTAAACAGAACCAACACATTGTGAACCCAATATTTGATAAACGGAACAGCACATTGTGAACCCAACATTTGATAAACAGAACCATCACATTGTGAACCTAACATTTGGTAAACAGAACCAGCATATTGTAAACCCAACATTTGGTGACCAAGACAACAACCTACACCAGTCTCAATTCACCTCATTCTCTGAAGTGAGTGTGCTGAATTCTCATCAAATTAATCATTTACCATTAGGTTAAAAATGCCACTGTAGTAAGACATATGATCACCATAAACTGTTGAGAAAATCCTTCAATGATTTTTCTGTTTTTTCAATGGTGTGGGGTTTTCCTTCTTTTTCCTTTCTTTTTTGAACCACGGAATTTGTATGCAAAACAATAAGGAGATGCTCGTAACTTGGCTTGTGCTACCTAGGGAATGTTGCAAACTTGGAATGGGTACAGTATGTACTGAAGAAATATTCTGTTTTACACCTTGGATCAGCTCTGAAAACCTGGGAGGTGTATCCATTCTTCAATTTTCATGTTTGAATGCACCAAATAAATACCATGGTGCAAAATCCTCCCCTTTTCTTCTAATGTGACATTTATCTATCCACAACAACCCTACTTTTTCTATCACTACTTACATTTCAATTCGTTGGGGGGGGGGGGGGGGGGGGGGGGGGGGGGGGGGGGGGGGGGGGGGGGGGGGGGGGGG
>JAYJMB010029303.1:0-37136 GCA_036873735.1 Pouteria campechiana | reverse complement strand
TTGTGTGGACAGATTTAAAGGGCTTAGATTTTATCCCTTAGATGATCAGTTGGCGCCTTTTGATTTTCCATACCCAATAGGTGCCCGAATGGCATAGTTGTAAGGTTATGTCCATATGACATGGTTTTGGTGTGAGTGGTATTCACATGGCACTTAATCTGGTATGATAAGCCCAGAGTGGCTGAAAGGTGAAGTGGAAATTGTGACATTATACGCCTGAATGGCATAGTATATTTATTGGATTAATGAGGATTAAAGCCTCATGAGTGTATTGCAGTGATATATTTGACTCATGTTCTAGGTTAGAATAATGTGCTTGATAGGATAGGTAAATGGATTAATCATGCTTTCTCATGTTATTTTTTTAGCTGATAGGATAGGTAAAGAATTCCAACCTTGAGTTGGAATTGGAGAGCGAGATATGAAGATAATTTTATGTGGTAAGATGACATGGGGATTGGAATCACTTAATGTAAATGTAATTATATTTGATTCAAAGATTGTATATTGTATTTGATTAAATTGTTGTATGATGTATGAATAAATCCAAATAATGCAAAGGAAATGTAATGGCATGTCATAGTAACTATTCATGATATTGTAAATGAAATGGTATGATTCTAGGGATGAACATTATCATAATGATACGATTCTGATCCTTGGCGAAGCTGTGAGTATAGGTATGGGTGTAAATTTGTGATAAATGTTATTATTTAGAGATTATTTAGGTAATTATAGAAATGTTTAGAATTATATTAATGTACGCATAAGTTGAAATGCATATATTTTAGGACAGACTCTGCCAAATTTTTGAAAAGATATTTCCCTTAAAAATAGGAAAATGGTGAGATTATGTGAAGATTTCCCTTAAGAAGAGGGAAATGGAAGCGTTTCGCATCGACCCCAGTCTGGTGTGATCAAACACATAAGGTGGGGGTGTGGGGCATTACACCACAATTTAACCAATCTTTAGTCATTCATTTGGTGCATCTTATACTCTATTTTAATGGTTAACTAATGGCCAATTATGGGCTTTAATCAAATCATTCAAATCCACTTTGTTTCCCATAGAAGCATTCCATCGAACACATCGTATGCATGAATTGAGCTATCAATTTTCAGCAATATGCAGTAAGTTTTTATGCATCCTCAACTACATATAATCGAGATTTAAAAAAAGCAACATCTTGACAACCTTATAAATGAATTAATTAAGCCTCAACATCAATCAAATTGCTACCCAAATACACCATACACGAAATACCTAACCTAATATGCAGAAATGTTGTTGTCCACTTTGTGGACAGCAACATACATGAGTTTCTCCATGCCTAAAAATCATATTATTATTGCAATTACATATTTTAATCATTCCCCCATGAAGTCCATAATTAATTCATGTTAAACCTCCAAAATATAGCCCATGAATTGCATAACAGCCCTACCAAAATAGAAAATGAAAAATCTATTGAGGAAAACACTTAGCACCAAAATTTCTTGTTGCTTCTGCCCCATAAATGAAATCCTAACTAAAATCTTCAAGCCTCTTTCATGCATGGTAGCAAGGTGGGATTTTCTTGATGAAAATAGATTTTTCTCCCTCCTTTATCATCCAAACAAATGGGATTTTAAGCATCAAGTTGCATGAATAATGTTTGCAAGCTTAAAAGAAAATTTTCAAGCAAGAAATTGAGTGAGAAGGGGGTGTGAAAGCTACTACAAAAAGGGGGCGTGAGAGAGGGAGAAAGGGGGAACAAAATAGGGAAAATGGGCATGGTGGAGCACTTAACCTTTCTCTCCCTTGGTGCTCCAGCAATGCATGTGCAGGCCATACATGTGCAATCCTAATTTCATGAATTTTCCAAGGTAAATAAAATCAATATGCCCCAAAACCACCACCCTATAGTTACACTAGAGTGAATAATTAAATCTCTACACAAATCCACTTTATTTATGTGCATAAATGCCTCAAAATAATTACTTAGAAAGATTTTTTTTTACTTCAAAATCCTAGGGTGTCATATATTTGATTATTAAGTATTGTCTAAGCTTATTATTCATTAATTCTTTAGAATTCTATGTGAAATTTATGTTAGTTTTTGTGTGGTAGTAGGACATTAGAAAGTTGAGAAAAGTGGAGCTAAACATGGAGAGAAGAGGCTAAGGAAGTTGCAAGAAGGATAGCTAAAAATAAGTGTTAAAAACAAGGTGTGAAGTGCACATTTTGGGCAACAACTTCTGGCGCTGTGGTGCTTGAAAGTGGACCCACAGTGCCAGCTCAAGAGGTTCAAGTGCATTCAGTGGGCAACAAATTTTGGTGCCACGGCTCCAGTGTGTTGCAAAAGTCCAACTCATTTTTAGCAATTTTGAATATTTTGTGCAAGGACCAATTGGAAACACGTAGGGACACATAAAATAACCCTAATTAGGGTTGTTTAAAGGGGACAAAATGTAAGAAGGAGAAGCTTGGTGATAAGCTCATATTTTATCATGTTTCAAAACCTAAATTCATCTATTTTGGATCCTCAATTGATATAAGTTCATTGGCTTTAATTATATATTGCACTTAATAGAGTTAGTTTCTATTTTAGGTATTAAAACTACTAAAGATGACAAAGACATCACTTTATGGCCATTTCGGGTACATATGGAGATAGATTCAAGAAATATGTTCAACATAAAAGTTTCATCCCTTTAAGCTACCTATCCAAGAAATTAAGAATCACATGACTTGGATATCATGCGTGGATGTTATGGCCAAAATACTGCAACTATCTTAGATTTTAGATCTACTAAATATGATAAAGGCCTCACTTGTATTCAATTTCTGACAAAGATAGAGGCTGATTTGAAATTGTATTCAAAATAAAAGTTATAGCCCTTGAAATTATCTTTCTAATGCATTAAGAATCAAGTGATTTGAATATCCTATGAGAAATTTATGGCCAAAATTCTAAATGCATTTCCTGGTGAACAATACTATGGCAGATTGAGTGGACAACAATTTGAGCACCGCGACGCCATTATAAGTGCAGAAAGCTATGTTATTTATAGAAATTTTTATATGTTTATGCAAGGGGTAATTTGGAATCTACAAGGAGACATAAATTAACCCTAAAATGGGTTATTTAAAGGGTTATAACATAGAAAAGAGGGGACTTTTTGCATGGAGATAAGAGAGAAGAGCTTTGGAGGAAGGAAGATGTGACACCCTAAAATTTCGAGGTATGGGTAAATTTTGCTTCTTTAGTTGGAAATGAACGATGCAAGTCTATCCATTGAAAATTTGGAGAAATTAGCAATATAATTTGAATCATGAAGAGCCCGACTAGTGATGTGCATATCTTGGTTCATTAGATTGTAGTATGTTGAAAAAGTTATAAAAATTATGATAGGAGGGGTCACATGTGTTAGTTTTATAGTGCACTACTAGAGCACCATAGATGGAGTAACTTAAATTGCTCCAACAACCCCATCCAACACCATTTTTGTTGCCCTGAACTGATCTCACGTCCCAACCCTCTTATGGAATGCATTTCTGTAGCAGATTTTGGCAAATTGTAGTGGGAAAATCAATGGTTGAGTGTAGTACAACTATCCAATTCAAAGAGAACATTGGAATTGGTGAATTTAAGTGGTGGAGAAGGGAGGCAAATTGGGGAAGTTTCACCATAGTGAGTGTTTGCAAAGATTAATGAGAGGAAACTAACAAGTGGTTTCCTCTGCTAATTAGTGCTTTTCCATGTAATTTATTTGAATTATGAGTTGTCGAATATGTTTTGTAAAGAATTGGGATATTGCTGTGTTGGAAAATGGGAAAAGGGGGAATTAATGCATGATTTGGGTGTTAAGATCACTAATTGGGATGGAAATCATGTTAAAACCACATTTTATGTAATTTGGAGAAGAATTCATATATTGCCTATGACTAGAAAGGAGAAATCTGAAAGTTGCCTATGAGTCATCCGATGAATTGACACTAAGAAGGATGTGGTGTAATTAAGCTTTGTTATGATACTTTTAATTACCCCTTAATTGAGGTTTAACCCTAGTGGTTAGATAAACCCTAGAAAGGGCTATTTGATAAACTTCAACTAGCATTGAAGTTAATGATGTTTGACAGACTTTAATTGTGTGTAAATACTTATCTGACAAGTAATTTGTGTATAAGAATTGGGAATAGTTGAATTGAACTTAGAATCCCAAAGTTTATGGAAAAAGGTGGTGTGATTCTCTACATAAAGGTAAGCAGGTTTCATTTCTTATGTATTTATATTTTGATTTTCATTATTTTGCATTCTAGACATTGAGTTTGGATTGCCATTAAGTTTTATTGTATTATGTTATATCATGTTTGAAATAGCGATTTTATAGCACCATGTTTGGAAATGAAGAAGATAGGGTTCTTGTGTAATTATTAAGACACTGTTAAATGTAAATGTATGCGCATAGTAACATAACATTTTAGGAATTAGAATGGTTATTCATGACATTTTATTAATAATCATGAACAGTGTATTATCTAAAGTATTATGAATATCATGTATATAATTAACATATTTGACCTGTGGGAAATCGATGGTGATTATGTAATGTAAATGAAGTGAATTGAGGCTTAAAAAGAGTGGCTTAACATGTCAAATAAAGGATCAAAGGATGGAATAAATAGGACAAACAAAGCAAAGTGAAAATTTGGGCAACAGGTTGGGCACCATGGCACCATTGCTCAACTGAAGAATGCTAGGCAACCAGAAAATTGGGCATTGTGGTGCCAAAACAGTGAATTGCAAGAATTTTTTTTATCAAAATAAAGAATTTTTAAGCCTATGGAAAAGGCCTTTCTTGGAGGATTTGAGGCACTTCCTGGAGGTGTTAAGGCAAGAAAATGGGATGTGAAAATGCTTGAATGGTATGTAATTGCTTTGGTCTTTATGGGTTATGATTATCCTAGGATGACATAGCTGTGAATATTGATATGCCTGGTTAATGTGGTGGCCTGTATGGCCAAATATTGCTATGCCAGGTAGGCATGATGGATTGTATGGTTGGATATGGATATGCCTGGTTGGCATGGTGGCCCGTATGGTTGGATAATGATACGCTTTGTTGGCGTGGTGGCCTATTCGGCTAGATATTAATACGCCTAGTTGGTGTGGTGACATGTATGGCCGGATATTGATATGCTTCGGTGGCGTGGTGGCCTATATGGATGAATATGGATACACCTAGTTGGTGTGGAGGTCTAAATGACCTGATTTGTGTGAGTTGCCTAATTACATCATTAGGTGTGGATGGACAACCTTGATCCCTGAACAATAATGAGGGAATGGTGCCACAGATGGCATTGAGAGACTATCGTGGGCCTGGTAGGCTTCATAGCCAGAGGTACAAGGAGGAACCAGAACACACCAACGAGCGAAAAGGGTGGTGTCTTTGTTGCTAATAGCCTCTTTGAGATTGATTGGAATGATGGTAGAGGATAACGAGATATGGATATGATTAATGAATGATGCTATGTGATAGTTACATGTATGAGGATGAGCTTAGTATAGACGGAGTATGAAAATACATGTTAACATAGATAATAAAAGTCGGTGCTTCAGGATTATTGAACAGCATTGCATTGTCATGAGTTGCCCAAACTCACCTTATTTTATTATGATTTTTAGTTGACAGACCAGACTATAAAGCCAAATGTGGGGTTGGATGTTAGGAACAAGATACACAATTAATCGTAACCGTTAAGAGTTCACAATTATGAAATTTATTCTTTTAGGCATTTTTTGATGTATATATATTGTAAATTTCTGGATTTGGACGAGTTCTATATATTATATTGTATAAATTAAATTTTACTAGCATGTCATTACAACAAGATAGGTATGGAATCTCTTTCACTACCCCCATCACAATGAGTCGCCTATCCCGAACGAGCTGTGGGTGTGTGTTGTTTAATTGATGATGATTTTGGTATGCATGATTATACATGATGATGGGTTGTACAAGTCAAACATGGACAGTTCGAGGGAGACTCTACTTGAGATTCCTTGCGATACTACCCTAAAGGAACTCTTGGGAAGTGGGGCATTACTAGTGGTATCAGAATAAAGTGGTTCCCTGATACTCAGAATGGTGATTGAGATAAGTCCCAGAATTATGATGTTAAAGGTTGTCATATTAGTTAATAAATGACATGCTTAGTATGAGTTAGCAAATCAACAGAAACATGGGGAAAATGTTAGTCTAAAAATGGAATTGGAAACCTTAATCTGATGAGTTGAATTGATATTATACTTGTGTATGGTTATGTGATTCTGCGATGGTGAACTACGCAATAGTGGCACTGAGAAAAGGGATAGATAAAGGAAAAGCCCCCATAGTGGAAGAAGAGCCACAAAGGTGGTCTGTTTATACTCAAGCTACAAGCATTGTTATTAGAGAGGCTACACTAGAAGTCCCAATGGAGGAAAAATAGCCTGTACAGGGCGGTGGCTCTAAACTAACACCAAATGAAGTAGATGACGAAGTGGTCATTGAGTAGAAGAAGTGGAGCAACTAGAGGCTGAAAGGGAATTAGTAAGGGCAAATTGGTCAAGTACCTAGGGTCCTATTGGCGGAGCAGTTCCGTCAATTCTTAGGGCAGTGTCAAATTGATGGTAATGATGGCGATTATTGCCCAAACTCTTCAAGAGTTGGTACAGACGTAAAGGAGGCAAGCGGAAGAGCCTATTCATGTGGCTGAGTTAAGTGTGAGACCTGCTTCTAGGAGAGGGTAGGTAGTAAACTTGGGGCAAACATCCCGAGAACAACTAAGAATGGAAATTAACATGAAAATTTTTCATAATATGAAGCCCCATAAAAGTTTAGCGACTTATGGATGAATGGATCTCCGTGATGGAGAAAGTGTTCACATATATGTGATGCCCTTTGGAACACAAAGCTCTTTATGTGATCTACCAGATTGAAGGCAATGCTAAACGTTGGTGGAACATAAAGCTTTTATGCAATCTATCAGCTTGAGGGCAATGCTGAATGTTGGTGGAATACAGAGAAATTCATCATACATAATGATGGTGCAGGCTTTTCCTGGGCAGAGTTTAGAGAGAGAGAGTCTTCTGCCGATATGTGCCAGCCAGTGAATGGGCTAGGTTGGCTATGAAATTTATGATACTAATGGAGGGCAAAAGGATGGTGGAAGAGTATGATGAACAATTTTGGTCTTTGGCAAGTTTTCTGCCATGGGCCAAGATCGACTCTTTAGAAAGAACCCAAAAATTCTAAGAAGGACTGAGATTGCCAATCCATAGGGACGTAGCTCCACTCATGTTGACCCACTATGAAGATATTTTAGAGCATGCCCACATAGTCCAACGGGGAGGAAGAAAAATTCGAATTAGGAGACAAGGTCTTCTTAAAGGTGTCTCCAATTAAGGGTATTGTGCGATTTGCCATAAAAGAAAACTTGAGCCCTAGATATATAAATCCTTACGAGATTCTAGAACGGATTGGAAAGGTAGCTTATTGTATTGCATTGCTACCTTCATTGAGTAGGATCCATGATGTATTTCATATATCATCATTAAGAATATATGAGCCAGATCTTTCACATGTTTCGGCCCTAGAAGAAATCCAAATAGGAGATAACTTGCAATATACAAGATAGTTAATCGTATTTTTGATAGCAAAGAAAAGCAACTATGGATTAAGGCAATCCGCTTTGTAAAAGTACAATGGAACCATCATACGAAAGAAGAAGCGACTTGGGAACTTAAAGATATGATGCTAGCTAAATACCCTTATCCATTCATCTAAGTTTCGAGGTTGAAATGTTTTATAAGGATGGTGGAATGTGACGCCCTGAAATTATAAGGTAGGGGTAAATTTGTTTCTTTAGTTGAAAATGAACAATGCATGTATGTTCATTGAAAATTTGTAAACATTAGTGATATAATTTGATAGATTCATGAAAAGCATAACTAGTGATATGTGTATTATGGTTCATTGGATAGCAGTATGTTGAAAAAGTTGCAAACATTATGATAGGAGGGGTCATATATGCAAGTGTTACAATGCACCATCGAAGCACCATAGATGGAGTATTACTCCACCAGCCCCATCTATCCCCATTTTTGTTGCCTTGAACCCATCTCACATCCCAGCCATCTTGAGAAATCCATTTCTATAGTAGATTTTGGCAAAGTGCAGTGGGAAAATTGATAGCAGAGTGTACTATAACTATCTAGATTATAGAGAACATTGGAATTGGTGAATTAAGAGGTGGAGAAGGGAGGAAAACTAGGGAAGTTTCACCATAGAAAGTGTTTTTGGAGATTGGTAGGAGGAAACTAACCGATAAGTGGTTTCCTCCACTAGTTAATGCTTCTGCCATGTAATTTTTTTGAATTATGACTTGCAAAAGATGTTCTATAACAGGGGTATCACTAGGTTGGAAAATGGGAAAATGGAGAATTTTGGCATTATTTGGGTGTGATGATCGTTAATCGGGATGTGAATCATGTTAAACCTAATTTTATGTAATTTTTGGAAGAATCCATATACTGCCTAGGACTAGAAAGGAGAAATCTGAAAGTTGTCTATGAGTCATTCGATGAATTGGCACTAAGAAGGTTGTGTTGTAATTAGGCTTCATTATGATACTTTTAATTACCCCTTAATTATGGATTAAACCTAGTGGTTAGATAAACCCTAGAAAGGGATATTTGATAAACTTGAACTAGGGTCGAAGTTAATGATGTTTTACAGACTTTAATGGGTGTAGATACTAATCGTACATGCAATTTGTGTATAGGAATTGGGGATGATTGAATTGAACTTCAAACCCTGAAGTTTAAGGAAAAAGAGGGTGTGATTGTCCGCATAAAGGTAAGTAGGTTTCATTTCTTATGTATCTATATTTCGATTTTCATGATTTTGCATTCCGGGCACTAAGTTTGGATTGCTGTTAAGTTTTATTGGATTACATTTTTTCATGATTGGAATGGAGATTTTGTAGCATCATGTTTGGAAATGAAGAACATAGGGTTCTCATGTAATTATTAAGACATTGTTAAATGTAAATGTATGTGCATAGTAACATGACATTTAGGAATTAGAATGGTTATTCATGACATTTTATTAATAATCATGAACAATGTATTGTCTAAGGTATTAAGAATATCATGTATATAATTGCCATATTGACATGTGGGAAATTGATGTTGATTATGGAGCGTAAATGAAGTGAATTGAGGCTTAAAAAGAGTAGTTTAACATGTCAAATAAAAGATCAAGGATGGAATAAATAGGACAAAAAAAGCAAAGTGAAAAGTTAGGTAGCGGGTTGGGCATCGTGGGGCCACTGCCCAATTGAAGAATGGTGGGCAACTAAGAAATTGGGCACTGTGGTGCTGAAATATTAACTTTTGAGAATATTTCTTTTAATAAAATGATGATTTCTTTAAGCCTTTGGAGAGGCCTTTCTTGGCAGATTTGGGGTACCCCTTGGAGGTGTTAAGGCAAGAAAATGGGTTATTAAAATGCTAGAATGGTATGTAATTGTTTTGGTCTTTGTGAGGTATGATTATCTCGGGATGGCATGGTTATGAATATTGATACATCTAGTTGTTGATATGCCTAGATGGCATGGTGGCGTGTATGGCCAAATTTTGATAAACTTGGTAGGCGTGGTGTGCTGTATGGAGGGATATTTATACGCTTAGTTGGTGTGGTGGCTTGTATGGCTATATATTGATACACTTGGTTGGCGTGTTGGCCAGTATGACCGGATATTGATACACCTAGTTGGCATGGTGGCCGGTATGGCTGGATATAGATATGCTTGGTTGGCATAGAGGTTTGATTCACCTAAGTTGTGTGACTCAACTAATTACCTCATTGGGTGTGAATGGAGAACTTGTGATCCCTGTGGTGCAATGAGGGCGGAGTGCCATGGATGATGGTGAAAGACTATCATGGGTTTGTTACACTTAGTAGCTAGAGGTACAGGGAGGGACTAGAACACACCAAAAAGAAGAAATGAAGGTGTCTATGTTACTAATAGCCTACTGGAGATTGATTGGAATGATGGTAGAGGATGAGGACATATGGATATGAATAATGAATGATACTATGGTGACAATTATGTGTATGTGGATGGGCTGAGTATAGATAGAGTATGAAAATACATGTTAACCTAGATAATAAAAACTGATGCTTCAAAATTATTGAACATCATTGCATTATCATGAGGCACAAAACATTCACGAATTGCATATGTTTATGATATGATTATGATTTTCATACCTAATTGTTGACTGTTGTTTAATTAATTACCTACTTACTGAGTTGCCCAAACACACCCTATTTTATTATGGTTTTTAGTTGATAGGCCAAAAGACGGAGCCCAACATGGGGTTGGAGCTCAGGAATGGGATAGGCTATGAATCATAACCATTAAGAGTTAACAATTATTAAAGTTCTTCTTTTTGGAATTTTATGATGTATATATATTTTGTAAATTTCTAGATTTGGATTAGTTCTGTCTATTAAATTGAGTAAATTAAATTTTGCTGGCATGTCATTATAATAGGATAAGTATGGAATCCTTTTGACTACCCCCATCACAATGCGACTGCCGATTCTAGGCGAGTTGTGGGTGTGTGTTGTTGAATTGATGATGATTTTGTTATGCATGATTATGCATGATGATGGGTTGTACAGGTTGAACATGGATAATTTAGGGGAGACATTGCTTGAGATTCCTCATGATACTGCCCCAAAGTAACACTCGGGAAGTGGGCCATTACAAAGTGGTATCAAAGGAAAGTGGTTCTCTAATACCCAGAATGGTGATTGAGATAAGTCACATAATTGTGATGGGAAACATTTTCAGATTAGTTAATAAATGACATGCTTAGTATGATTTATTAAATCAATAGAATCATGGGGGAAAATGTAAGTCTCAGAAGCATAATTGGAAACCCTAATCTGATGAGTTGAATTGATATTATACTTATGTATGGTCATATGTTTCCGTGATTATGAACTATGAAATAGTGGCACTGAGAAAAAGGATAGACAAAGGAAAAGCCCCATGGTGGAAGAAGAGAGCCTGTTCGTACTCGAGCTACGAGCATTGTTATCAGAGAGGCTCAGCTAGAAGTCCAAGGGAGGAAGAACATCCTGGATAGAGTGGTGACTCTAGACCAACACCAAATGAAGTAAATGACAAAGTGGTCATTGAGCCAAAAGAAACGGAGTAACCAGAGGCTGAAACAGAATCAATAAAGGCAAATCAATCAAGTACCTAGGGTCCTAATGGCAAGATAGTTCCACTAGTGCTTGGGGCAATGCCAAATTGATGGCAATGATGGTCAGTATTAGCCAAACTCTTCAAGAGTTGGTATAAGCATCAAGGAGGCAGGTGGAAGAGCCTATTCGTGTGACTTAGCCAAGTGTGAGACCTGCTCCTATGAGAGGGCAGGTAGTAGACTAGGGGTAAACATCCCAAGGATAGCCAAGAATGGAACTGAACATGAAAATTTTTCTCAATATGAAGCCCTCTATTTTTAAAGGGCAAAACACTACCAAATTGTGGATGAATGGATCTCTAAGATGGAGAAAGTGTTCACATATATGCAATGCCCTTTGCAACACAAAGCTCTTTATGCAATCTACTAGCTTGAAGGCAACATTGAACACTATTGGAATACAAAGAAATTAACCATACATAATGATTGTGCGGGCTTTTCCTGGGCTGAGTTCAAAGAGAGAGTCTTCTGCCAATATGCGCCAGCCAATGAATGGGCTAGGTAGGTTGTAGAATTCATGACACTAATGTAGGGCAAAAGGAGGGTGGAAGAGTATGATGAACAATTTCGGTCTTTGACAAGGTTTGTGTCATGGGCCCAGATCGACTCTTTAGAAACAATTTAGAAATTCCAAGGACTGAGATTACCCATCTAGAGGTAAGTAGCTCCACTCATGTTGACCCGCTCTGAAGCTATTTTAGAGAATGCCCACATAGTAGAATGGAGAGGAAGAAGAACATATGACAGTCAAAGAGAGACGATGTGCCAAAGATATTGACCAGGTGTGCAGAAAGAAACCCCAAACTGACAAGGGTAGCAGTATAACTTCTGAGAGAGTCTATCACCATTGTAAACAACCAGGGCATCTAAGACCTGAGTGCCAAATCTTATCACGAAGGATGGGACAAAGGTAGACAAAACCCTAGGGCAAATGAGAGAAAGTGGTCAAATATCTGAACAGACACGGTTATGAGGATAGAAGAGGCCACTCACTTGCTACCAGTGTGGCGAGCCCAGTCACATGCAGCAGGATTGTCCTTCATTACTAGGGAGGAGTGAAAGTGTACCCTCCTGAGTGCCATCATAGCCTGAATGTGGCAGATTTCAGATGAGGGGCAGAGGTCATGGAACTAATATAGTTTTTGAATGCCAATGGAGTGAGCAGTGGCCTCAAATGATTGCACTAATTAAGACGACTAATGCCAAGGAAGCTCGGGCTATAGACCATGTGGTCATGAGTAAACGTTTTGCCTGTAATTGCAAGACATATGTACTATTTGACCCAGGTGTGTCACAATCATTTGTGTCTATGGCATTTGTGGATAGAGCTAGATTAGCTAAATATCTTATGCAGCATGTGATAGAAGTGTCTACTCCATTGAAAGTAGTTAGGATAGCTTCCGAGGCATGTTATCACATCTCCACAATAATTGAGAGTAGGCAGTTTTATGCTCACTTGATTTGCGTTGAGCATGAAAGGTCTAGATATTATATCGGGCATGGATTGGCTAGCCAAGTCTGAGGCTAGTAATGGTTGTAAAAGTAAATAAGTGATCCTAAAAGCTAGTAATGTGGTGGAAATTAACTTTAGTAGTTTGCCTAAAGGTGAAGTCCCTAAACTTGTCTTAGCTATGAGAGCCCTCAGCCTAGTGCGGAAGGGGAGTGAGGTCTATTTGGTATTTGCTATAGACTCTCATTCTGAGCATCGATCATTGTAGGATATACATGTAGTACAATATTTCCCAAAAGTGTTCCCACATGAATTGTTCGGACTATGATCGGATCGAGAAGTGGAGTTTACTATTGACCTCCAACTAGGGGCAGAGCCGATATCTAAAGCTCCATACCAAATGGCAGCGAATGAATTAGGAAAATTGAAAGCATAATTATAAGATTTAATGGACAAGGGATTCATCTATTCCAAAGTATCACCATAGGGTGAACCAGTCTTAATTGTAAAGAAGAAGGATTGGAGCCTCCGATTGTGCATTGATTACTAAGAGTTGAATCAGGTAACTATTAAGAAAAAATACCATTGCCCTATATAGATGATTTGTTGGATCAATTGTTAGGAGCTATAGTTTTCTCAAAGATTGACTTGCAATTAAGATACGATCAACTGAGAATTAAGCAGACAAATATGCCTAAAACTGCTTTTAGGACTTGATATGGAAATTATGAATTTCTAGTAATGCCATTTGGATTGACAAATGCTCTTGCTATGTTTATGGATCTGATGAAAAGGGTTTTTAAAGCCTATCTAGATCATTTTGTGATTGTATTTATTAACAACATTCTGAATTATTCTAAAAATAAAGAAAAGCATGAGTCTCATTTGAAAATGGCATTGCAGAGACTAAGAGGAGAAACTCTATGCTAAATTAAAGAAATGTGAATTCTGGATGAACAGAGTACCCTTCTTAGGCCATGTCATTTCTGAATATGACATTTCAATTGATCCTCACAAGATAAAGACCATGGTAAATTAGCCTCTGCTGAGTAGGTGAAAGAGGTTCAAAGCTTTCTGGTGTTAGTTTGATATTATAGGAGATTTTTCAAAGGATTCTCCACAATTGCTATGGCCTTGACTCAATTGACTCATTTGAATGGAGTGATCAGTGTGAAGACACATTTCGAGAATTGAAAAGTTGATTGGTAGAAGCACCAGTTCTTACTGAACCATTTGGACAGGGCAAATTGGTAGTCTATAAGGATGCATCTAAGAAAGGACTAGGGTGAGTGTTAATGCAAAATAGAAAAATGATTGTTTGTGCATCTAGACAGTAAGGCCCCATAAGCAAAATTCTCCCACTCATGATTTGGAATTAGCAGCACTAGTCTTTGCCTTAAAAATATGGAGGTATTATCTATATGAGGAGAAATGTAATGTCTATACTGATCATAAAAGTCTAAAGTACATTTTTACCCTGAAAGAACTAAATATGAGGCAGAGACCATGGTTGGAATTGGTGGAAGATTATGATTTGAATATTCATTATCACCCAGAAAAGGCCAATGTGGTGTTAGACACTTTGAATAGAAAATTTGTGAGTAGTGTGACATGCATGCTCATGCAGAAGAAAGAGCTATTTGAAAAATTGAGGAGCTTAGATTTGCAAGTGGGGATGAAAGGAATAGTGGCCCATATGTGCTCGTTAAGTATCCAGCCAACCTTGCTAGATGAAATTAGGGCAGCCCAAGAAGAAAATACAAATCAGGAATTTCAGAAATTAAAAGATAAAACCCAAATAAATGAACTATCTAATTTGCTATTGGGTACAGATAGCATTTTGAGATATCAAAATCGGATAGTGCTTCCAAAGGGAACTACAGTGATACAAAAAGTATTAGAGGAAGCACATTATTCACTCTATACCATTCACCCTAGCAACACCTAGATGTATCATGATTTGAAATTGCAATATTGGTGGGCTGGCATGAAAGGTGATATAGCCAAGTATGTGGCTAAGTGTTTGATATGCCAAAGGGTGAAGGCAGAACACCAAAGGCTAGGTGGTTTATTACAACCTATTGAAATTCCAAAATGAAAATGGACAGATATTAATCTGGATTTCATTATCGGCTTGCCAAAACAACAATTGGATTTGATAGTATTTAGGTCATTGTGGATAGACTGATCAAAGTAGTTCATTTCATACTAGTTAAAACTACTTTTATTACTAGAAAGTATGCATGGATTTATCAAAAAGAAATCGTGAGATTACATGGTGTGCCCAAAGTTATTATTTCAGATCAGAGATCGGTATTTACTTCCAAATTTTAGAAAGCATTGCATAAGGCTATGGGAACACATTTCGATTTCAGCAGTACTTATCACCCACAAACAAATGGGCAGACTAAGCGGGTAAATTAGCAGATAGAAGACATGCTTAGGGCATGTATTCTTGAATGGGGCAGAGCTTGGAGTCAGTATTTGACATTGATCGAGTTTACTTATAACAATAGTTACCATTCTAGTATTTAGATGACTCCTTTTGAAGGCTTTATATGGATGTAAATGTAGATCTCCATCGTATTGGACTAAGGTAAGCAAGAACTTAATGGGGCCATAGATGATTGCTGATACAGTTGATAAAGTGGCTCAGATAAAAGAAAGGATGCAGATTGCCCAATCACACCCAAAGAGCTATGTAGATATATGAAGGCATAACTTAAAATTCCAATTAGGAGACAAGGTCTTCGTAAAAGTGTCTCCGATGAAGGGTGTTGTGCAATTTGGCACAAAAGGAAATTTGAGCCCTAGATATTTAAGTCCTTACGAGATTCTAGAATGGATTGGCTAGGCAGCCTATCATATTGCATTACTACCTTCATGGAGTGGGATCCACGATGTATTTCATGTATCATCATTGAGAAAATATGAGCTGGATCCTTCACATCTTATGGTCCTAGAAGAAATCCAAACAGGAGATAACTTGCAATATACAAAATTATCAATTTGTATTCTTGACAATAAAGAAAAGAAACTACGGAATAAGGTAATCCGCCATATAAAAGTATAATGGAACCATCATGTGGAAGAAGAAGCGACTTGGGAACGTGAAGATATGATGCTAGCTAAATACCCTTATGTATTCATCTAAGTTTCGAGGTTGAAATTTTAATAGGGGTGGTGGAATGTGACGCCCTAAAATTTTGAGGTACGGGTCAATTTGTTTCTTTAGTTGAAATGAATGATGCATGTTTGTTCATTGAAAATTTGGAAAAATTAGCGATATAATTTGATAGAATCATGAAGTGCATGACTAGTGATATGTGTATTATGGTTCATTGGATAGCAGTATGTTGAAAATGTTGCAAAAATTATGACAGCTGGGGTCGCATGTGTAAGTGTTATAGTGCACCATCGAAGCAACATAGATGTAGCATCTTAAATTGCTCCACTAGCCCCATCTATCCCCATTTTCGTTACCCTAAACCCATCCGACGTACCAACCCTCTTGAGAAATCCATTTCTGTAGCAGATTTTGGCAAATTGCAGTGGGAAAATTGATGGTTGAGTGTACTATAACTATCCAGATCAAAGAGAATGCTGGAATTGGAGAATTTAAGAGGTGGACAAGGGAGGAAAATGGGGGAAGTTTCACCATAGTGAGTGTTTGCAGAGATTGACGGGAGGAAACTAATAAGCAAGTGGTTTCCTCCACTAATTAGTGCGTCTGCCATGTGATTTTTCTAAATTATGACTTATGGAAGATGTTCTATAAAGAATAGGGTATTACTGGGTTGGAAAATGGGAAGAAGGGGAATTGAAGCATGATTTGGGTGTTATGATCGTTAATCGAGATGTGAATCATGTTAAAACCCAATTTTATGTACTTTTGGGAAGAATCCATATATTGCCAATGACTAGAAAAAAGAAATCTGAAAGTTGCCTATGTGACATTTGATGAATTGGCAATAAGAAGGATGTGGTGTAATTAGGCTTTGTTATGATACTTTTAATTACCCCTTAATCAAGGTTTAAACCTAGTGGTTAGATAAACCCAAGAAAGGGCTATTTGATAAACTTTAACTAGGGTTGAAGTTAATGATATTTTACAAACTTTAATGGGTGTAGATACTAATCGGACATGCAATTTGCATATAGGAATTGGGGATCATTGAATTGAACTTAGAATCCCAAAGTTTAAGGAAATAGGGGGTGTGATTGTCCACATAAAGGAAAGTAGGTTTCATTTCTTATGTATCTATATTTGGATTTTATTAATTTACATTCCAATCATTAAGGTTGGATTATCGTTAAGTTTTATTTTATTTTATGTTTTATTTTATTACATTTTGTCATGTTTGAAATGAGGATTTTATAGCACCATGTTTGGAAATAAAGAACATGCGGTTCTCATGTAATTATTAAGACACTTTTAAATGTAAATGTATATGCATAGTAACATGACATTTCATGAATTATTCATGACATTTTGTTAATAATAATCAATAGTGTATTGTCTAAAGTAATATGAAGATCATGTATATAATTGACATATTTTGCATGTGGGAAATCGATCGTGATTGTAGAATGTGATTGCAGCAAATTGAGGCTTAAAAGGAGTGGTTTAACATGTCAAATAAAGGAGCAAAGGATGGAATAAATAGGACAAATAGCGCAGAACAAAATGTTGGGTAGCAGGTGATGGTGCCACTGCCCAACATAAGAATGGTGGGTAACCAAGAAATTGGGCACCGCGGCGCCAGAACAGTTACTTGTGAGAAATGTTTTTATTAAAATGATGATTTTTTTAAGCCTTTGGAAAAGGCCTTTCTTGGAGGATTTGGGGTACTCCTTGGAGGTTTTAAGGGAAGAAAATGGGATGTGAAAATGCTAGAATGGTGTGTAATTGCTTTGGTCTTTGTGAGGTATGATTATCCTAAGATGGCATTGCTATAAATATTAATAAGCCTGGTTGTCATGGTTGCCTGTATAGTCAGATATCGTGGATGGCGTGGTGGCCTGTATGGCCGGATATTGGCATGGTTGGTTGGAGTGGTGGCTTATTGTAACGCCTAGCCTAGGCGCTTATGCAATTTTTCATTACCCGATATTTTTTCCCATTTCTAAGAAAGAGTTTTTCCAAAAATTGGAAAAGTCTGCCCTGAAATATAAGCATTTATACCTAACATACATATATTGAGTCATATAAAATTTACATTTCAAGAATTATAAGATAACATTTCAATCTACAACACTCATACCCATACCCACCGATCTGCCCAAGATCGGAATCGTATCATGATGGTAAAATTGTGAGACTTTCTAAAATAGAAAAGAACTGTTTTATAGTGTATAAAGAGACTGTGTAGGCATGAATTGTAATACAAATGGAAGAATCAGGTTGGGTGTGATGAAGGAATTGATGTGGACTGCATGTGCTCCCATTGAATTGCTCCATCTGAGCATTATGAGAGGTGGAGCTTAAATTGCTCCCCCAGCTGCATCTTTCAGCCCCAGCCATATCCAGCCCTTCCCTTTCATTCCCAAGCTCAAAGAAACCTTGTTTCACATGAAAATTTACAGATTTAGTTGGGGAAGTTGATGATAAACAACTTAGCAACACTCTAGAATCAAGTAAACATCAAATTCAATAGATTGAGATCATGAAAGTTGAAGAACAGACTGGAGTTACATCTTGCAACTGGATTCACTGCATTTCAATTGGAGTAAACTAGGTGGCAAGCCATCTCCATTATTCATTATTCATTCTAGAGGTAGGAATTTTTGAATTTTGGGTTTTAGAATACATTTTCAAAATTTATGAGTTAAGGTTTGGGAAAATAAGAATTTGACTGTGAACTAAATGTTTTGAATGTGGATTTTGGTAGGAATTAAGTTCAAATGTATTACAATGTTATTTAGAATAGAAATCTCAACTTGTGAATGATGAGCATGTGGGATTACAGAAATTGCATTCTAAATGTTTGATGAAATAATATAAAATGAAGTATAATATGATTAAAGTATGTTAGTGAATCTATGATTAGTGTTTTTCATTGAAGATTAACTAAGAAAGTGGATTACCCTTAACAAACTTAAGTGATGGAATAAAATTTATAAGTAGTAAACTTTTGCACTTTAATGATTAAGAGATTTGTGTTTTGAATGTAGGAGTTCCAAATTGCTAATTTGGACTTAGCTATATAAGGATTATAGCAAAAGAGAAGTGTGTCTAATACACACATGGGAAGTAGGTTAATTTCTTACAAACTTCTTTTGAAATTTGAGTCATTCTTCATTGATAATGATTAATGGTATTATGAGTTAATTTTGGGATGAAGTTAGCCTATTATACTTAGACATGAGTAAACTAAATGGACTATGTTGTGAGGAGTTTGTATAGAAGGGGAATTAAGTATGGATGAAAGAAGTGACTATGATTAATTCAATGCATGTAACGCATTGTGAATTGCATTAAAGGATACGAAACTAATATATGTTATAAATAGAATAGAATTGGTTCCTAAAGTATTTTTATGGATAGGTGGAATTAGTGGAAGAGAATCAAGGTTAAACAAAGTGAGATTTGAGGGAATTAAAGTGGCTAAATAGGAAGTAATGGGAATTGGATAAATAGGACAAATTTTATGAGAAATAGATGGTAACAAGGACCTTGCCACGGCAAGGTGTTGCTTTGCAGTGGCAAGGAGCTTGAAAAAGGGAAAAAAAGATGGCAATAGAGATTCTACTGCAGCAAGGTGATAACTTGCCACGGTAAGACATTGCTCTGCTGCGACAAGGTATTGCTCTGCCGCGGCAAGCATCCCCTGTGAACGGTAAAATTTTTGTGTGTTGCAGCCTTGCCAAGGGGCAAGGCGCTGTTGTGAATAATAAATTTTGAAAATTTTAAAATTTATCATATTTTGATGATTTAAGTATTTTTATGATGTTTTTACTAATTAAAAGTGTGTTTTATCAGAATATTTTGAAAAATAATTGACAAATAATGAAGATATGAGAAGGATGACATATGATGTTATAATATTTAATGGTTTAGTATATTCATACATTAGTGTAAAATATGCAGTTGAAAATGATGTTCTATTAAGTATATAATTGAGTTTGGTTACTTAATTGAGAATTGAAGACATGTTTAGAAAAATATGATGTCACGATAAATATTGAATATTACAACAGTTATAGTATTGGGTTTGCTAATGGAATGGATGCATTATCATCTGATTATGAATTTCATATTTACTTAGGCATGAATTATAGTAAATCGGGTTTGGACACCTATCGGCATGGTCATTTGGTTATTAGGATCCTGCCCTTGTTAGGGCTTTGTTATGGATAACACCTTCTTGGCGAAGAGGTCTGATCAACCTATTATTTATGGGACTCCCCTTATTACTTAGTAGGTGTCATGGGATACCTATGACCCCTGAGTTGCAATGAGGATGAGATAATTTAAGTCTCATAACACTTATAGCTAGGGTAGTAGGAAAACTAGAATACACTAAAGTTGTAAGAAAGATGAGTCCATTGATTGTGATATTGTGCATTTAGTTTGGTTCATGGCCTCCCGATTATGGTATTGACTGTTTGTAGATAAAATAAAGTGAATGACTAGAAATGAACAAAATGCATTAGAAAAGATGTGGATTAGAATGTAGATAGATACAAACTTATATAATGGACATTGTAGTTGATATGTATTGAGGAATTTTGTTATTCATTCCATTCAATCCATGATAGTATAGTTCCATTGTAAACATATGAATTTGTTTATTACATAAATTCTATGTTTCATTTATTGATTTAATTTGTGCCTACTTACTGAGTTTCTCGGACTCACCGTATTTTACTATGTTTTAGTTGATAGGCCAGAAGATGGAGCCCAACGAGGGGTTGGAGCTCAGGAGAGGATAAACCATGATAATTAGTGTTTCTGTCTTTTTGAGATATTTTGGAATGTATATAAAGTGTGATTTATTTAGTATGGTAATGGTGTAAATAATGTAAATTTAAATGTATGAAGTGTTTTAAGCTACATGTTATTATTTAATTAGATGTGAGATGATTTTCATACACTTTACTTTTACAGTGCGACTATAATTCTGGACATATGTGGGTATTTGTGAATGCTATACAGGTATAAGAGGGTAAGTTCAGGGGAGACTCTGGCGGAGAGTTCTTCTGTTCCTGCCAGGCTAATGGCTCGAGAAGCAGGGCATTACAGAGTGGTATCAAAGTGTGTAAGTCTGATACATAGAAGAATAGTTGAGATATGTCCCAGAACTATAATGGTAAAAGTGTTGGAAGTCAGTGATAGGATGACATACATAGTTTTAGTTTACATGGAGGAACATCAATTTGAAATTTTATGTTGATAAGTTAAATTGATATTTTGATATCATGTTGTTATATGATCCGATACTCTTCTTTATATAGTCATGGCACCAAGTAAGAGAGTGGACAAAGGTACAGCCCCCATGATGGAGGAGGAGTCGCCGAGTAGAACTACCCGGACTCAAGAGACGAGGGTTATTATTAGGGAAACTCAAGCAGAAGCCTCCAAGGTAGATGAAATGTCGAGGTTGACCCAAAATGAAGTTGAAGGAGGGGTAGTTGAACCTAAGGAAGGTCAAGGGGTAGAACTTGCTAGAGCAAATAGGTTGAGCACTACAATTCCTGGCATTGATGCAGTTCCATCTATGCCACCTCCACCAATGTCTCAGGACTTGGGCACTATGATGACAATGATAGTAGGTATTGCCCAGACATTACAGGAAATAGTCCAAACTAAAAGGAGGTAAGCAGAGGAACCTCAATCAATGGCAAGGCCATAGGTAAGGCCTATAAGTGTCGAATTAGAAACGGGGCAATCATCCCAAAGACAGCCAGGAATGGGTCTGAATATGAAAGTTTTCCAAAGTATGAAACCTCTAACTTTCAAGGGCCAAAGGGACTATCATGTGGTAAATGAATGACTAGTTAGTATGGAAAAGGCATTTGCATATATGGATGCTTAGAAGAGCATAAGGTATTATAGAGAATTTATCAGCTAGAAGGTCAGGCAGAATAGTGGTGGCACACTGAAAAATTGACAGTAGTTGGAAATGGTGTCGGAATGGTATGGACTGATTTCAGAGAGAGATTACTCTGCAGATATGTGACAACTAGTGAAAAGGCTAGGCAAGCTACTGAATTTCTAACACTATTGTAGGGCGAGAAAACTATAGAAGTATATGATGGACAATTTATATCTTTGGCACGATTTGTGCCATGGACCCGAATTGATTAACCTGAAATAGCTCAGAAATTTCAAGAAGGATTGCGGTTAGATATCCAAAAAAAGTTAGCCCTACTCATGTTAAGTTGATATGAGGATATCTTAGTGCATGCTCATCTGGTTGAACGTGAGGCAGAGGAATAGTCTAAATTTAGGGAGAGGAGACACATGAGTGAAACCAAACAGGGGCAACAAACTAGGTAGAAAACTAAACAGTGTGGTAGTACATTGTACGAGAAATTTTGTAATTATTGCAAGACACCAGGGCATTTAAAGTTTGACTATCTAGTACTATTGAAGAAACCAAGAGGAAGGCCGACTAGATCGACTCCAGGACAGATGAAAGAAATTAGTCAAGGGTCGAGTTAGCCACGGGATGTGGGACAGCAAAGGCCACTCCTTTGTTTCGCTTGTGGTGAGACTGGTCATATTAGATGGAATTGTTCTAATCAAGGAAGTAATGAAAGTGTTACTTCCCAAACTACATCTCAGCCTGAATGTGGAGGGGGTCAGATGAGAGGTAGAGGTCCAGGACATAATGTAGTCCCTGGGTGGCAGAATGAATAACATAGACCTTCATTAACTGTAGTAGTACAGGAGACTAACGCTTAGGAAGCCCAGACCATGGATCACATAATTGTTGGTAATATTTTTGTTTGCAATTACATGGCATATGTTTTGTTTGATCCGGGTGCCTCTCAATATTTTATCTCTATTACATTTGTAAATAGAGTTGGGTTATCTAAATACCTGATGTATCCTATGATAAAAGTATCCACTCCTTTGAAAGCAATCAGTATTGCTACAGAGATATGTTATGAAATACCTATAGTAATTGAAAGTAGATAGTTCTATGTTGATTTAATTGTCTTGAATATGGGAGGTTTGGATATTATATTAGGTATGTATTGGCTAACCAAGTATGAAGCTAAAGTTGAGTGTAAAACCAAATAGATAACTTTAAAGATCCCTAATAAATTACCTTTAAAATTTCACCTGAGGGCGAAGCTCCCAAGCTCATTTCATCTATGAAAGCCCTTAGTCTATTGCGAAAAGGGTGTGAAGCATTCTTAGTTTCATCCATCGACAGCCACTCCGAACATCGACTACTGGAGGATATACCAGTAGTATGAGATTTTCCAAACATATTCCCTAGTGAATTGTCTGGATTGCCTCCTAAATGAGAAGTAGAGTTTTGTATTGATCTTCAACCTAGAGTAGAGCCAATGTCTAAGGCCCCATATAGGATGGCACCAATTGAATTAGCAGAATTAAAAGTGTAGTTACAGGACTTAATGGACAAAGGATTTATCCATCCCAATGTGTCACCATGGGGCGTACCGATGTTGTTTGTAAAGAAGAAGAATGGGAATCTTTGGCTATGCATCGATTATCAGGAACTGAATAAAGTTACTATCAAGAACAAATATCCCTTGCTTAGAATAGATAATCTATTAGATCAGTTGCAAGGAGCGATAGTATTCTCAAAATTTGATTTACAGTCAGGTTTTCATCAATTGAAGGTTAAGCCTTCAGATGTTCAGAAGACTACATTAGAACACGATATAGGCATTACAAATTTCTAGTAATGCCATTCAGATTAACAAATGCTCTAGTTGTCTTCATGGATTTAATGAATAGGGTATTCAAACCCTACTTGGATCAGTTTGTAACCATTTTCATTGATGATATTTTCATCTATTCAAGGGATAGGGAGAGTCATGAAGTACATTTGAGAATGACTTTACAGAGACTTAGAGAAGAAATACTTTATGCAAAATTGAAGAAGTGTGGCTTCTGGATGAATAGTGTAGCTTTTCTAGGTCATGTGATTTCAGGAGATGTCATTTCTATAGATCCTCATAGAATAGAAGCTGTAGTGAATTTGCCTAGACCAAGCATTGTGACTGAGGTTAGGAATTTTTTGGGATTAGCCGGGTATTATCAGAGATTTGTCGATGGATTTTCCACAGTAGCTTAGCCACTAAAATAATCTCGGAAGAGAGTTTTACTTAAAGGGGATGAGAAGTATGAAACTACTTTTCAAGAATTAAAAGGACAGTTAGTGGAAGCACCATTTCTTGCATTTCCATTAGGCCAAGATATATAGTGATGCCTCAAAGAAGGATTGGGTTGTGTTCTGATGCAAAATGGCAAAGTGATAGCTTATGCATCACGCCAGTTATGAACTCACGAGCGTAATTATCCAACTCATGATTCGGAGTTGGTGGTAGTAGTGTTTACTTTAAAAATATGGAGACACTATCTTTATGGGGAAAGATGTGATGTATAGACAGATCATAAAAGTTTGAAATACATATTTACTCAGAAAGAGTTGAATATGAGGTAGAGAAAATGGCTAGAACTATTAGAAGATTATGATTTGAAAATTCAATATCATCTTGGCAAAGCAAATATTGTACCTAATGCTTTGAGTAGGAAATCCGGAAGCAGTCTAGCATGTATGTTAACCCAAAAGAAAGAATTATTTGAAGAATTAAGAAGTATGGATTTACAAGTTAAGATAAAAGTAGTGACCTAGTTGTGTCAGTTACACATTCAACCTACTTTGACAGATGAGATTCGAGCAGCTCAAGAAGAGTTAGTAGAAGAAAAATTTCAGAAATTGAAGTTGTGAGTACAGCAAAATTAGTTGCTAGACTTCTGTATTGGTGTAGACCATCTTAAGTATAGGAATTGAATAGGTCTTACTAAGGGATCAGAAGTGGTACAAAAGGTAGCACACTACTCCCCTTATACTGTGCATCCTAGTGGCAAGAAAATGTAACATGATTTGAAATCTTTATACTGGTGTAATGGGATGAAAAATAATATTGCTAAATTATGGCTAAGTGTCTAACATACCAAAGAGTGAAAGCAGAACATCAAAGACCAGGTGGATTACTGCAATCCATTGAACTTCCTGAGCGGAAATGGATAGATATAACAATGGACTTTATCATTGGTTTACCAAAGATAGTTGCTGGGTTTGATAGCATTTGGCTCATTGTGGATAGATTGACTAAAGCAACTCACTTTGTAGTAGTTAAAACCACATTTATTGCTAAGAAATATGCCTGGATTTATCAGAGAGAAATCGTAAGATTACATGGTGTGCCCAAAGTGATTATCTTAGATAGAGGATTAGTGTTCACTTCAAAATTCTTGAGAGTGCTACACAAGGCTATGGGGACACACCTAGATTTTAGTAGCACTTATCAACCCAAAACAGATGAGCAGATAGAGCGAATGAATTAGCAGTTGGAAGACATGCTTAGAGCTTGAACTCTAGAATTGGGTAAAACTTGGAGCCAATACTTATCATTGATCGAATTTGCATATAATAATAGTTATCTTTCTAGTATCAAAATGGCTCCTTTTGAGGCACTATATGGGCATAAATGCAGATCTCCACTATATTGTACTGAGGTGGGTGAGACTGCCTTAGTAGGGCCAGAGATGATTGCTAACATAGTTGAAAAGGGAGCCCAAATTAAGGAAAAGATCCATATTGCTTAATTCTTGTAGAAGAGTTATGCAGACATAAGAAGGTGTGACTTGGAATTTTAGGTAGGATATAAAGTCTTCTTGAAAGTATCTCTAATAAAGGATGTAGTGCGGTTTGGTACCAAATGCAAACTGAGCCCAAGATATATTGGTCCCTATGAAATTTTGGATCAAATTGGCAAGGTATCTTACCGCATTGCACTGCCACCACTACTTAGGGGAATCCATGATGTTTTCCATGTATCTTTAATGAGAAAGTATGAACCTGATTCATCTCATATCTTGGCACCAGAAGAAATGCAAATTAAAGAAAACCTACAATATATAGAATAGCCAGTACAAATGTTGGATACCAAGGAAAATAGTTGAGGAACAAGGTCATTCATCTAGTAAAAGTACAATGGGGACACCATTCAAAAGAGGAAGCAACTTGGGAATTGGAGGATGCGATTAGATCTAAATACCCCCACTTGTTTGTATAAGTTTCAAGGACAAAACTTTTTGTAAGGGGGGGAGAATCTGAGACCCTGAATTTTCTAAAATAGAAAAGAACTATTTTATAATGTATAAAGAGACTGTGTAGGCATGAATTATAAAACAAATGGAAGAATCAGGTTGGGTGTGATGAAGGAATTGACTATTATAAGAAACAAAAAGAAATTTCAGTGTTAGAAAAAGTCAGAATACAACATATGTGGACCGCATATGCTCCCATTGAATTGCACCACTGGAGCATTATGAGAGGTGGAGCTTAAATTGCTCCACCAGCTGCATCTTTCAACCCTAGCCATATCCAGCCCTTCCCTTTCATTCCCAAGCTCAGAGAAACCTTGTTTCACATGAAAATTTATAGATTTAGTTGGGGAAGTTGATGATAAACAACTTAGCAACACTCTAGCATCAAGTAAACATCAAATTCAATAGATTGAGATCCTGAAAGTTTAAGAACAAACTGGGGTTACATCTTGCAACTGGATTCGCTGCATTTCAATTGGAGTAAACTAGGTGGCAAGCCATCTCCATCATTCATTAATCATTCTAGTGGTAGGAATTTCTGAATTCTAGATTTTAGAATACATTTTCAAAATTTATGAGTTAAGGTTTAAGGAGAAAACAAGAATTCGACAGTGAACTAAATGTTTTGAATGTGGATTTTGGTAGGAATTGAGTTCAAATGTATTAATATGTTATTTAGAATAGAAATCCCAACTTGTGAATGATGAGCATATGGGATTTCAGAAACTGCATTTTGAATGTTTGATGAAATAATATAAAATGAAGTATTGTATGATTAAAGTGTGTTAGTGAATCTATGATTAATATTTTTCATTGAAGATTAAATAAGAAAGTGGATTACCTTTAATGGACTTAAGCAATGGAATAAAATTAATAAGTAGTAAACTTCTGCACTATAATGATTAAGAGATATGTGTTTTGAATGTAGGAGCTCCAAATTGCTAATTTGAACTTGGCTATATAAGGATTATAGCAAAAGAGAAGTGTGTCTGATACACACAAGGTAAGTAGGTTAATTACTTATGAACTTCTTTTGAAATTTGAGTCATTCTTTATTGATTATGATTAATAGTATTATGAGTTAATTTTGGGATAAAGTTAGCCTATTATACTTAGACATGAGCAAACTAAATGGATTGTGTTGTGAGGAGTTTGTATAGAAGGAGAATTAAGAATGGATGAAAGAAGTGATTATGATTAATTCAGTGCATGTAATGTATTGTGAATTGCATTAAAGGATATGAAACCAATATATGTTATAAATAGAATAGAATTGGTTCTTAAAGTATTTTGATGGATAGGTGGAATTAGTAGAAGATAATCAAGGTTAAAAAAAGTGAGATTTGAGGGAATTAAAGTGGCTAAATGGAAACTTGTGGGAATAGGACAAATTTGACAAATTTTATGAGAAACAAGGGAGAGTAAGGACCTTGCCACGACAAGGTGTTGTTCTGCAAGGAGCTTGAAAAATGGCAAAAATGAAGACAGCAGGGATTTTGCCGCGGCAAGCTTCCCCTCTGAACAGTGAAATTTTTATTCACTGCGGCCTTACCATGGCAAGCTATTTCCCTATCGCGGTAAGGTGCTGCTGTGAACAATAATTTTGAAAAATTTTGATAATTTAAGTATTTTTTTGATGTTTTTACTAATTAAAAGTGTGTTTTAAGGGAATATTTTGAAAAATAATTAATAAATAATGAAGATACGAGAAGGATGAAGTATGATGTTATAATATTTAATGGCTTAGTATATTCATGGATTAGTGTAAAATATGCAATTGGAAATGATGTTCTATTAAGTATATAATTGAGTTTAGTTACTTAATTGAGAATTCAAGACATGTTTAGATAAATGTGATGTCACAATAAACATTGAATATTATAAGAGTTATAGTATTGGGTTTGCTAATGGAATGGATGCATTATCATATGATTCTGAATTTCATATTTACTTAGGCATGAATTATAGTAAATTGGGTTTGGACACCTATCGGGATGGTTATTTGGTTATTGGGATCCTGCCCTTGTTTGGGCTTCGTTATAGATGATGCCTTTTTGGTGAAGAGGTCTGATTAACCTATTATTTATGGGACTCCTCTTATTACTTAGTAGGTATCAATGCGATACCTATGACCCCTGAGTTATAGTGAGGGTGAGATAATTTAAGTGTCATAACACTCATAGCCAGGGTAGTAGGATAATTAGAATACACCAAAGTTGTAAGAAAGATGAGTCCATATGATTATGATATTGTGCATTTAGTTTGGTTTATGGCCTCCTAAATATGGTATTGATTTTCTATAGATAAAATAAAGTGAATGGCTGGAAATGAACCAAATGTGTTAAAAAAGATGTGGATTGGAATGTGGATAGATACAAATAGATATAGTGGACATAATAGTTGATCTATATTGAGGAATTTTTTTATTCATTCCATTCAATCCATGATAGTATAGTTCTATCATAAACATATGAATCTAATTGCATACATTCTATGTTTTACTTATTGATTTGATTTGTGCCTACTTATTGAGTTACTCGAATTCATTGTATTTTACTATGTTTTAGTTGATAGGCCAGAAGATGGATCCCAATGAGGGGTTGGAGCTCAAGAGAGGGATAAACCATGATAATTGGAGTTTTTGTCTTTTTGAGATATTTTGGAATGTATACAAAATGTTATTTATTTAGTATGGTAATAGTGTCAATAATGTAAATTTAAATGTGTGCAGTATTTTAAGCTACATGTCATTATTTAACTAGATGCAAGGATGATTTCCATACACTTTACTTTTATAGTGTGACTATAATCCTAGGCATATGTGGGTTTTGTGAATGCTATACAGGTATAAGAGGGTATGTTCAAAGGAGACTCTGGCAGGGAGTCCTCCTATTCCTGACTGAGTAACACCTCAGAAAGCAGGGTGTTATAAATACATCCCAGGGAAATCATATCCTTCTGTCATAATATTCTAATTAAGTTAATATGACATGCCAATGCTTTTCTTTTACATCATTTGAAATAAAAAAAATTTAGTATATAATACATTAAGAATTTTTAATTATACAACCACAATGGAACCCAATTTATCATACCACAAGAAAGTATTTTCGAATCCTACTCACCAGTTCCGACCATAGATGGAATTATTTACCTATCCTATCAGCTAAAAAAATTAAACAAGAAGGCATGAATTCCAGGTGAACTCAGTAAGTAGGCACGTTAGTCAATAATAATTAATTCAAAAATAGCATAATTCACACCAAGCCATAGATATAAATATGATAATCATTCTGTCATAGTATCCAAGAATTATAACCATGAATATAATGCACTCACATCTCATCCTAACATGTACAACACAAAACCTACATAAATTTAATCTAAAGTAAGCAACCCATGAGTCTCAAGCTCTCATTGGCTAATACAATTCTCTACACCCTTTAGGCATATACAATCATAACTATTATCAGGCCATCTAGGCATCTCACATCACCTCTGGGCCACTCTCAGCCTACCATATCATAATTGTACCAAGTAGGCACCATAAATTAAATAATGAATATGCCATTTAGGCATCACATGCCATCATAACTAAACCATAAATGCATCAGATGTATCACATCTTATCAATTCCATACAAATATCATATAGAGCACTCTGGGATATTCAAAATCCCCACTAATCCCTATTCACATAATAAAACATACTATCAATACAATCATGGGATATGACTTATCCCATCTACTCTATTTATTCACATTATCACAACAAAGAACTCACTTGGGATACTTACTATCCTCAATCATCACAATTATAGACCATTGTGATTCAAGGGATTCTCATCATCCCTAACATCCATGTATTCCTAACATATCATAAATATCAATTATGAGAATAATATAGGATATCTACTATCCCAAATCATGCATACATGCCCAAATACAACCAATGGGATATTCCATATCCTCATTCAGTATTACATTCAACCAAAAGAGGAAGCCTACTTACTTATGTGAAGAATCCTCTTCATACTTTCCAAATCCAACGATCTAGCTCCAACTTAATGATCGCTTTGACCTACATGCATAATATTAACATACACACATTACTTCACTTTACACACTTTACACACTTTACACACTTTACACATGAATTGAAATAATTCAATCATTATTTTATTAAAGTATGTTCCTCCATCAAACAATTCATTTAGGGTTGACTAGCTTCATTCACCTCAGGTCATATGGAACTAAACCTTAGCTTCACATGGATACCTCAATTCTCCTAACCAATCTTGGAATTCTATTAGGAGGAATAATCTCCCTTAAGGGCAGCAATATACAATTACATCATAATTATGTTAATTTAGTGATTACAATCAACTATGTAGCTGCCCTTAAACACCTATAAGGTGGGGTCCATTCAAGTGAAATTCTACTCAAGTTTCATCCCCATTGGCACTCAACCTTTCACTCAAGTTTAGCCCCTCTTATTCGTTAGTAAGGGTGTGTAATTATCTATTTTAGAGTGTCATTTAACACCATTAGATCTGGGCTCAATCATCTATCCAAAATCAAAGTTCGAGTGAGGCAACTTCTCAAACACATGATGTGCATAATGAGAATTATGAAAATTTCACTGGCACGGCTTATCTTAGCTTGATTCCTTATAACATAACATTGCAATTACAACATTTAATTATCAATAACACACAAATTAACAACAATGTTTTGTCCAACAGATTGCACACCATGAATCCATGCCCAATAGCCCCATTATTCTCATCAACAGTGTTGTCCATTCATATGATTCATCCATTTCATCAAACAATGCATATGCATTGCATGTATCATCCACATTTCAGCAACTTGCATTATATTTCCAAGCTTTTTAATAACTTGTAATGATATTTAATGAAATTAAAATTGTAATAATAACATAAACAGATTAATAAACTAGAGAATTTCATCATTTAATGGCTCTAGCACCCATTCACGCCCAATTCCAACCACCATCTTTCATGGACATAATATGAGCATGATTTTGCATGCCAATCCTTCCCAAATCATGGAAAATCATCACCTCTTTGTTTTGACCCACCAATTAATGCTTCCAAATCATACAATTTTCCCAATATATATAGCCCATGATTTGCATTCCTACCCTAGTAACCAAGCATGATAAAATTGCATAAAGAAACACTTATCATAATGGATTTCTTTCTCAATTCTTCCATAAAATGCCAATCCTTCTTATTCAACAAGTTGTAGCAACAAATTTTGGGGAAAATAGCCTTGCTCATCCAAAGTGGGGGGAATCTTGTGTTAAGGGGCATGATGGAAGATGAAATCAAGGGGGGGTTGTTTCCTAGCAAAACTCCCTTGATTTAGGCATAAAAATGAGACAATTAAGGCTTACTTTTAATGGGGCATGATAGGTGATAGGCTCATAATTCTCATTATTTTATATCTAAATTCACATGTTAGGATCTTCTTTTAATATTTTTTAGTAGATATTTCACTTAACAGAGTTTGTTTTATTAATCAAAACAGTGGTACTCTCTCCAGAAAACTCTGAAATACTAATTCCAGAGGCAACACAATCAATGGTACTTTAAGCTTCTATGAATAAAACTGAAAGCAGAATCAAGAAAAGTGATTAACATGAAAGTTGTACATCTTGAAATCCTCTATAGAACCTAATAAAAATCACTAAATTTGGATTTCATATGAGAAAGTTATGATAATTCTACTAAAATTGCTCTAGAATATCAAAAACTCCAAATCAAAATTAGCAAATCCAAAGTTCACTTCAACAACTCCAAAGCAGAATTAGCAAATCCAAAGTTCACTTTAGCATCTCCAAAGTCCACTTCAATAACTCTGAAGTTCACTTAAGAGACTCTAAAGTAACATTGTTTGACTCCGAAGTTGACTTTTGTGACTCCAAAGTTCACCTTGGTGCCTCTGAAGTTATTATTCAATGACTTCGAAGTAAGATTTATTAACTCCGAAGCAAGCTTTAGTGACTCCAAAGTAGGAATTCAAATTTTTGCTCGATCTTCAGTGCATCAACAGCATCCTAATAGGAAACAAAGTTTGAAATCAAAGCTTGGAATTAGAAGTGCACAAATTTAGTTGTTTTTCCATGCATCAGATGTTGCAAATTTAAGAGTATGAGATATGCGGATTGCAAAGTATTATTGGAAGCTGATTTTTAATCTCAAGATTATGTTACAATTTTTAGAACCCAGGATACACTGCAACTCAGTTATTTTAAGAACTTCTATTTTTATGCATTGCAATATTTGGGAAGCTATATATTTATTGGGATGAGTTATTATTGGAAGAGGATCTCTATGCATAGAGACATTAAAATTTCTGGAGGAGTTCTGTAAAAACCCTACTGCTTGGGTCATTTAAAGAGACATCCAGAACATAGTTGGGGGGTTGGACGGGAGAAGTTTTTCAAGGGAGCAAGAGAAGGATTTCGAGTTCTGCAATCATGCATATTTCAAAGAGTTTTATTTCTATTTTTATTATGAACTAAAATCCTTTTTCTGGGGCAATGATGTAGCCTTGATATTCATTGTTAATAGAGATTATTGGGTTATTAATTTAATATCATCTTGTTTCATTCATTGTGTATAATGCAATCATCTGATTTATTTAATTATCTAATCATCAATTATATGAATTAGCTTGATTATCTTTGAATACATGGTTAAGGTAGATGTCATATACTAAACTATGTACTGTACTCTTTTGAATGAATGAGTGAATGGTTAAGGTAGACACCATATGCAAAACTATTCTACTTGGTCCATTAAAATTCCTTTGATCTTCATAAATTTCCAATATCAATTACAAGACATGCCATAGGTAATTAGAACAGAAGAAAATAATTGATTTAAACCTGGAATTCTAATGGTAATAATCATATAGCAGATAGAATGAACCAAAGATACTGAATTGATATCAACATCTCAACAATAATGAATATCGTTGAGTGGTGAAGTCAGATCCTCACACTCTTAAAACCTAAATACTATTTTATATTACTTAAGCCATTATTTTCTAATTGTCTTACATTACACTTTTAATTATTTAGTCGTTAAATTATCTTTCAGATTTAGGACAACTAGTATTAGTAACTAAATATAATTGAATCAGTTTGATAGTTCTTTGTGGGATTGACCCTTGCTAAGCACACTATACTGCTATACACTCATGCACTTGTGAGGAATTATAATTTGACCATCAATAGGTTTGAGGGATGGAACGAATGGAGTGTTTTGGGGATGATGGAGTGTAAAATGTGCTCATGAGTTTGGTGCTACAGCAACCTGCATTACTGCCATACGCCACCTCTCTTATTTTGCATTTTTAACATTCTATTTATATGAGAATAATACACCATGTAAATCAAAATCTATCTTTTAAATACCTTAAGTAGAATAATTAAATTCTTCCACCAATTTAAATAAATTCTTATGTAAATTACCCCAAAATACATGTTTAGGGGAAATTTTCTTACTTCAAAATTCCAGGGTGTCACATAAAAATTTATAAATTAATTGAAAAGTCTATAATATACACATGTATTTATCTCAATGAGTCTTTCATACAAAATTTCAAAATTATTTTGCATAAATAATATATAAAATTTTAAATTTATCTAGTTAATCCCGTTTTTTTCATCCTTAATTATCCACCAGGAGCAGTTTCAATGCATTAGCCATAACTTTCTCATAAAAACCTAGAATTGATTGATTATTATTCAATTGCATAGATAATTTCAAGAGACACAACTTTAATGTTGATCACATTTTCTAAAGCAGCCTCCATTTGGAGTTATGGAGTCTCAAAGTGATGCCTTTTGTATTTGGAGATAGGTATAATATTTTGGTTGTAACTTTCTCTTATGAACTTGGAATTAAGTGATTTTTGATTAATTAGAAAGATAATTTCAAGTTCTATAATATTTTCTAAATATATTTTCTAAATCATCCAAATTATATGTCAAAATTTGACCACAAGTGATGCCATTTATATTTTTAGCCTTTTCACCTTTAATCATCATAAATTAAAATTTTACCCCTCATTTTCAACATCTCGAGTGTTATATCTATATGGCTAGATATTGATGTGCTGGGTTGGTTGGATATTGGTACACCTGGTTGGCGTGGTGGCCTGTATGGCCGGATATTGATATGCCTGGTTAGCGTGGTGGCCTGGTTGGCTGGATATGGATACGCCTAGTTGGCATGGAGGTCTGAATAACCTAATTTGTGTGACTTGCTTGATTACCTCATTAGGTGTGAATGGAGAATCTACGATTCCTATGGAGCAATGAGGGCAGGGTGCCATGAATGGTGGATGTGTTGCTAATAGCCCCCTGAAGATTGATTGGAATGATGGTAAAGGATGACGAGATATGGATATGAATAATGAATGATGCTATGGTGATAGTTACATGTATGAGGATGGGATGAGTATAGATGAAGTATGAAAGTATATGTTAACCTAGATAATAAAGGTCCATGCTTCATAATTATTGAACATCATTGCATTGTCATGAGGCATAGTACATTCTAGAATTGCATATGTTTCTGCTATGATTATGATTTTCACACCTAATTGTTGACTATTGCTTAATCACTTACCTACTTACTGACTTGCCCGAACTCACCCTATTTTATCATGGTTTTTAGTTAACAGGGTAGAAGACATAGCCTAATGTGAGGTTGGAGGTCAGGAATGGGATAGGCTATGAATAGTAACCATTAAGAGTTCACAATTATGAAAGTTCTTCTTCTTGGCATTTTGTAATGTATATATATATATATGTATATTTTAAATTATAAATTTTATGATTTGTAGAAGTTTTGTATATTAAATTGTGTAAATTGAATTTTCCTTGCATGTCATTAAAATCGGAGGGGTATGGAATCTCTTTGACTACCCCCATAACAATGCGATTATCGATTTTGGGCGAGCTATTGGTGTATGATGTTTAATTGATGATGATTTTGGTATGCATGATTATACATGATAATGGGTTGTACAAGTCGAACATGGACAATTTAGGGGAGATCCTGCTTGAGATTCCTCATGATACTGCCTAAAGTAACATCCAAGAAGTGGAGTGTTATTGAGTTCATTAAAGAAAGCTACTGCAACATGAATATTTTATTTTCTTTCTATTTTGTTTATCTATTATTTTTAAATCAACATTCAAACTTAGATTATGATGATGTTTATCAATTACTCAGTTCATTTTAATTCAAATATGATGTTCTAAATTTTTTTTATCTAGGGTTAGATGGATCCTAGCAATGAATCTTTTGTTGATGTTTGATTTTTTATTTAGATTATCTTCTTTCTCTTTTTTTCTTCTTTTCTAAGCTTAATGTGTGCATGTTATTAACTACCATGTGTATGATTTGAGATTCCTAATTTATATTTGAGAGAGATGAATTTGAGCTAGACACATGAATTGAAGAGCATATGATGCAATGAAATTTAGAGATAGCCATTGTACATGTGCAATCTATGTGAGGATGACCTTGCGAGTGCATATATCACACATGGATGCCTGAGCATAAAGGGTTTAATGATTTTGATTTCCAAGGAGACATAGTAGATCACTTCAATAGGTTACCTACCATAGCACTTGAAAAAGGGTGGTAGATACTTTTGTTGAACCATGTTATCTAACTTGATTTTGATGAAAAACATTCTTAAGATGATAAGCAAAAGCATGAGTGAAACATTAAGCTACTAACATTTTGCTCTCAAGAATGTTGCAAAAATATAAACTCATACTCAACTTGAAAATAACCTTTATCATGACAAAAGGTAGACATAAAGAAACTGCTCTTTAAATAATTAAGTATATAAAATTTCACATATACTTAATTCAAGAAAAACAGAATCTGAAGTGTTGAAGACATGCTTGGAAGCCAACAGACCTTCCTCGGAGTCCTTCTTGTGTGCTTCGAAGAAAATTGCATTGCTTCTGATACGTCTTAATGAACTTCAGAGAAGATGGTTGAAGCTTCAAAAATTGACATGATATGGCTCAAAAATATTTAGACAAGTGTCGGAGTCTTCGTAAGTATCAACACACTTAAGAGAAATTTTAAACACTTCGGATAAGTCGCAACATGCTTCAAAAAAAGTTGTAGAGCTTTAGAGAAGTCATGAAAGTCTCGAAGATATCTTTGTATGATTTAGAAACAACATGACAAGCTTTAAAGATAATTAGTTATGCTTCAGAATAAATAGACATGCTTCGGACAACCTGAAGTCACATTTTAGAAAAAATTTAGACAATCTTCAGAAATAATGATCATGCTTCGGAGATGTTAAACCATGTTTTGGAGAACCTGAAGTCACGTTTCGGAAAGAATTTAGACAATCTTCAGAAACAATAATCATGCTTTAGAGATGTTAATCAAGCTTCAGAGATGTTTGACCAAGGCTTCGGATTACTTTTTTGAAGGCAATATAAGTTCAAAAAATTTGCACTTCTCTCAAAAGTGACTAATGCAACTAAGAAGGATTACTATCACTTTCAAAAATTTAAAGAAAAAAATTTACATTATCCAAAATACCACATGTTGACTCGTCTCTTCAGAACCCTTGATACGAAAAGTGAATATTTGGAAAATTCAGTAACAGAAGTAAGAGACCAATACTAGAAGGCAACAAAGTTAGATGTCAGACAAAAGATAAGTTAAAGAAAAATGTTTTCAAACGTTTGAATGTCTGCCAAGATTAGCAACAAAAAAATCTCTCTCAACCTATAAAAGAGAGATTCAGAAGCACAAGAAAATAACCCAATTGAATATTTTTTGAACTTTGCCAATCACATGAAAAGCATTCAGAATCTTTGTCCAAAAGTTCAACTCCAATGGATATAACTCAATCAGAGCTATCAAAGTTCAAAACTCTACTCGATCAAGGAGTTTAAATCTTTTACTCTTACTATTTAATCTTTCACTTAGAATTCTAAATTTATGTACAAATCTGCCTAAGTAAGAGGCATT